>JAAEAF010007649.1:0-28267 GCA_011037195.1 Triatoma infestans
TTTTTTCAGTTTTCGACGAAACTTATTAAATTTGGTACACAAACTATAAAAGCTGTCAATTATAATTTGGAGAACTGGAGTAAGAGAAAGTTGTGTGAGTGTTTCACACCAGATTTTTTTTTTTTTAATGCAATCGCGAAAAATCTGAAAAAATTCATTCGGTAAAGTGTTACTTCCTATTGACCGAGTTTAATCAAAACCACATAATCGAGTCACAAAAAAAAGCATGTATCCTACACACACACAAAACCAGAGACGAAATACCAATTTTTCGGACTGAGAGAGGACCTCAAAAACCGTATTTTCGGTAAAAACTCGTTCTTGAAAATTTGATTCTCTTATAAGTAATAAGAGAATGTGAAAAGTGGACAATAGAATTCAATCACATTTGACGTGAATGTGATTTGAAATTGAAAACAAAAGAATTTGACAATATTTCTCTAAAATAGGCAATTTTATTCTCTCTTACTCCGAGTAATAATCTTTCTGACTTCCGCGGCCATTGTCATGTAAAACACTTGGTCGTCTTCGGGTTGAGACCATGTTTCAGTGGTTTGTTATAAACTGACGTTCCCGCCCATATTGCAATAGGCTTCTTCAGGGTAGTGTCACCACTTAAAGCTGAAACAATACTGTCAAGAAGTGGGTAGTGTAGAGCAATGAAGAGGTGGGCGTTAGCTTCCCCCTCCCTTCTGTTGGGTAGCATGCGGGGCTCAATTTTCTCCTCCTTGCGTATAATTGGCTGTTGGATGACGAGGTCTTAGTCTTCCCTCCCACTACCTCACGTTGCAGCCTTTTTTTTAGTGTGGAAGACCTTTAAATATTTCTTTCCTTTCCGGTTTCTCTCCTTTCTCTTAGCCGAGAACAAAAGGAAAAAATATTTAACGAGTTTTCATACCAAAACAAAGATTTAGTATGAATCTTAAAATATTTCCAACTTCAAGAAATGATTATGATGCTGGAAACTGTGTTCCGCTTTTAACTAAATCTAATCCAACTGGAGAAGATTTTGTAATTTTTTTTTGCTTATCTCATAGAAAACAAAAAGTGTTTACATGAGAAATAAATGATTTCATTTTCTTTATATACTAGTATTTACAAGCAACCCTTCACTATTGCTTCATCAGCGGGATCATAAAAACAAACAACATTTTTAAAATACTTTAGATACTGCTTGCCACTTTTATTTTTATCAAGAATTTTTCTTAATTTATCTTTTACAATTTATTTTAATATTAATTAACTTTCTTTACATCCTTTGCTATCTAACTTTATAAAGTTTTCCACCTGCAGGAGAGATAATTAAAAGATAATTTACATGTTTTAAGTTTTGTTTTTTATTTTTTTTAATAAGAAAAAATTAATTTATCTTTCAAGAATATTTTAATCATCAAAAAAATCATATATATATATACATTTACGCATTTTTTTTTAAATTCCTTCACTTTCATTGAGATGTTGACGGACGCTGTTATCAGCCTAACTAATTACCAGACCTAGACTTAGTACATTATATATACTTAGATGACAGCAGCGTACACCATTTTACTGTTAATTAGTTTTTTCACTTATCTCTTACATTCTCAAAGTACCCTACATCATTAGGAATATTTAATTAATCTCAGTGACTTTATAAATTACAAAAGATATCGAATGGAGGTATTCCTCAAAAAGACTTACCTAGGATATGCAAAAGTGGTTCTCAACATAAGCGATATCGTGGATCCAAGTGCCCAATGAAGCACAGGCACTCAACCCTTTTTTTTAAGTAGATATGACCGCAGCTAATATTTCACAGTCATTGCAAAAGTCCATCATAGACCTCAAACATAACAGTGAAAGCTTACTTCCAAGAGTATAATAAGTTTGATAATTGGAAATATTTTGGATGAAAAAGAAAGCAACCCCAACTTCTTTGGGAAGAAATTAGGATTATTATTTCTGGGTTTTCTCCCAGATTCAATGCATATGGATGAAAAGGGTTTCAAGATGTCTCACATTAAATCCAGTAGTAAACACAATACTACCAGAGATTAGCATTGCTGAATTTGAGATTAGCATGTCGACGATTTTGCCGAAATCACTCGCTTGTGTAAAAATTAAATTATTTTGGTTTGTTTTTAATAATTTAGTACTATTATTTTTTCATTTTCAACATTTTTGTTCATTCATTGAGTTACTTTTATTAAATAAAAAAACTTCCAAAAATTAAAGAAGTCGGATGCTTGATTAACTACCCGCTCATGGCTGGCAACGGCTCGCATCATTCTCTTTTGAAAGAAGTATTTGGAAGGTGATATTCCAACAGGCAACGTATTCAAATGGAATCTACCAATGGGCGGGCTAAAGTATTTATTTTAGCAAACTTTGTGAAGTTTCACTTGCCAGAACCCTCAATTAGCATCCAATTTAGAAAATATTAGTTACTCGCTTTTCAAGAATTTACTTACATGGTGAAATCGACTCATCTTAACTGAGCCGTTTTTTTATTTTTATTATATTTTTTGTTCTCCCTTCATCTTCTCTTTCAACACTATGAGGTCTCGATGAGGGCAGAAAACTGAATAAGGCTTTTGTTAACTCACAGGAAGATCGGCGATTGTTCCTTAATCTTTGGAAAACCTCTGCAATATTTATGAAGTTCTGTCACTATTACCGTTAGTTTAAGTAATTTATTTCTTATGGTTATTGTAAATTTACGTTTCTACAATTCGAGTGGTGGGGGTGCTGCATGAGTAAAACGGGGACTTGTCCTAAATTCCTCTCATATTAATTAAAAATAAATTCACATTGATATATTTTCTAAGATATTTTCTGTTATAAAAAAAAAACATAATTTTTCAAATAACTAATATAAAAAAAAAATTAAATTATTTCAATATAAAATCAATTCTTCGAGTTTTAGCTTTACAAAATTTTTGAATAACATTTTCATTAAAATTATTTATTTAAGAAATCATATACTCACTGTTATTTGCTGAATTATATTGGGTTTGTTCGTGCAATGAGTTTGTGATAGTTCCTGACTGTTTGCAAACTAGTTTCACTGCGCATGCTCCGCCATGCCTAGTTTGAAACTGTTGGAAACTTCACCTTCAAGAACGCTTCGTGATCAGTATTGTACCGTGATAATTATAAAGCATTCAGGAAAATATAATTATTTATTTAATTAGTAGTAATTTAGTTATTAACCCTAAATCTGAGCAAATAAATAACTAGAAATTGAGTACGGCAAATAAAGTATGAAATATCAATTCGCATACTTTTAAAGGACTGTCTGTGATAGCCCAGAACAGCAGTTGTTCTAAGTGATTATATCCACAAACACAGTTTAAGTCAAAAAATAAATAGAAAGGAATATTGGCCGAGACAGTAGCAGAAATTTAACGCGTTAAAACTGCTTTGCGCATGCGTCAGACTGGTTGGTGCTTTGAGCTCTGACTGCTATGATAGTTTGAAAACGGTTTGCAGACGGTTTGAAAAACAGCGTGAACACATTACTCTGAGTTGGAAACCGCTTGAGTTTGAGAAATTGCTGCACGAACAGCATAATCTCTGTGCGCATGCTCCTGACTGTTTGGGACTGCTGCACCAACAAACCTATTGCTAGGAATGGAACGACTTTTGTTTTTATTTCAATTATTTGGGTAATGTCAATTAAGAATTTTTTTTTTTTAAATATTCAATACTAACACCCATCTTGATAAACCTCCTATAAAATAATATTCCTTTTATTGTATACTTTTATTCTATAAAAATTAATATTATTGAATAAAAAAAAAATATTTTATATAAACGATAACGAGCATAATAAAAAATTTTTTTTTTAATACAACCTATAATATCGCACAGAATTACGATCAACGCTGCTCGGCGGGCAGCTACAATAGCACTAGTTGAGTCACATTATTAAAGCAAACGAAGTTATTATTTTATAGGATCTAATTGGGCAGGCGTCAGCATCAAGTAATGCTTGATGAAATAATTCTTTTTTAAAAACGTATTTATTTAGGTACTTAAATAATAATTATGCAAAGATTATGTTATTTTTTTTATCATAAATTTAAAAATTAATTTTTGTAGTTATTTTCTGTGGGCATTACAGCAGTGTCCGCAGTGTTTATGAACCAGCCGCCATTGTACAATTCTAAAATAAATCTATTTAATATAAAACAATTTGAGATAAAAGTTTTTTTAAGGATGCACATTTCACTTCATGAAATACAAATGAAATTTTAAATTATTTATTTTCATTAAAATAAAATAAAAGAAAAATACAATTTTTCTCTTAAAATATTTATATTTTTCATTTTTCTAATTTCCACTGAATTTATTTCAAAAGAATACTCTAAAAGCTATTATTAATTTCTATATTTTAAGTGTATCAGAGCGAACAACATATATATGTATATGTGCATATATGTTTTTGTAAACATATGAAATAAAAAAAGCAATAACATAGCTTGTTTTATAAGAATTCATCTTTCCATGTAAATTTTGTTTACGCTCTATTCACATACACCTTTGATTTATCCATACTATTGGAATTTTTACTTATTGAAATTTAGGGCTAATTCAGCGAAGCAGAAAGAATTTTTAAACAATCAAAACAAAAGTCTCTTCGTATCTTAAAAAAAAAAAAAAAAATGAATAAATCAGTTGCATTAACTGTTTAAAACATTAACTTCTTCTTTTTCATTCTTCATTTCATGTATGAGAAATAAAATTTTAAAAAAATCTGGTGTAAAACACTCACATGACTTGCTCCAACTCTGCAAATAATATTATCATTTATAATAGTGACAACGTAATTACACACATTCCTTGAGAACCGTCTAAAATCAATCATTCCAAACAAATGTTTCAATTAAAAGTGATAGGTTTCTATCTGCGCAGGTAACATGCCAAGTTTAAAGAAAAAAAGTTGCAGCTGTTTCCGAGAAAATCCCCACCCCCACCCCACCGCCACCCAAAATTAAAAGTCTATTTTTTTGTAAAGTTTCCCTTTTTGATTACCCGATTTTTTTTTTTCCACTGAGCCATAGCCGACGGGATATAAGGCTAACAGTGGGTCTACTAACTGGGCATTGTAGGCTGAATAGGCACATGTAACAATTACTACTTGCGGAAAACGCGGTATGCCGATTCTGCAAGACTGAGAAGGAAACCCCGGTACACATCCTTTACGAGTGTGCTGGCCTGGCGAGGACAAGGTTTCTTCAACTGGGGACAAGCAATCCCGAAGCCACGAACTTCATGATGGAGCCACTCTCAGCTTTGCCTAAACTTGATTAAGAGGGCGAAGCTGAGGGATATGCTATAATGTTAGGGGATCCACATCCCCTATATAATGTTAGGGCATAGCATAACATAGCATAAACTAGCATGACATAGCAACATAGCCTGACATAGGATAACCTAGCCTGACATAGCATAACATAGCCTGACATAGCATAACATAGCCTGGCATGGCATAAAGTAGCATAACATAGCCTGATATAGCATACATAGCCTGACATAGGATAACCTAGCCTGACATAGCATTACATAGCCTGTAATGGCATAACATAGCCTGTCATAGCATAATATAGCCTGACATAGCCCTCCTCGTTGGAATCTAATCTAATCTAATCTTACCCGATTTTCTTCAAAAAATTGAAAAACGAAAAAATCAGTAAGTAAGCACGGTTGATGTAGTTTGACCGAAAACCCTCAGATTTGGTGTGGTAATACGCTAAAAGGAATGACAAAGTTTGGTAGCCTCTCGTGATTTTTATTTTATTTTTAAGATATTTCGTCCGAACATTTGCAAGACACCAGATAACACACACTAACCACCAGATAACTAACACATATACATATGTATATACTTACATACACTCGCAAAAAACATTGTTTTCTTACTCAGAGATCTCAATATATATATATATATGGTGAAAATTCAATTTCGAAAATTCGGCACGATCGCAATTCTTACACCTTACTAAGAGTAAGTAAAAATTATCTGGGAAACATTTACAGTTACGGTGCGCCCCCTTTTTTTTAAAAAAAAACCTTAATATAAATAGTTTGCACTAAGAATTTAAAAAAAAATATAATTTGAAAAATATTTTTTTAAAAATTTGTGTAAAACACACATATATAATTTTCTCTTATTGAAATGAAAACAATTAAAATGCACAAATAATCATCAATTTTGGAACATTTACCAAATGTATAAAATTGCCCTTAACAATAATATATTGGTTTTCAATTACATTGGGAAAATCTAGGACTTCAATGTGATTATAATTTTCAATTATAATTGAATGCAATTACATTTTTAATTTTATTTTTAATTAACGATGTAATTGCTCATTTCCATCACCTTAAACATACAGGTATGGTGCTGATGGATATTCAGATGACTTCTGATATACGGTTGGGCATGATAATCTGATCTTTTAGACGGATTAATTATAACTTCCCTCCTTACCTCACCAAAATTGTTTATTTACACTTGAACTATAGGAAAATACCTTGTCGCCAAAAAACTCTATACTCTCTGAACTTTACACAATTGCTGCTCGGGTTACTCAGGATTCAATTATTGGTCCGTTGCTATTTCTCGTCTAGTATCTCCGGACGAAAACAATGCCTTACATCAGCAGATATTGTGAAAAATAGTAATTTAAAATAAATAACAGCAAGACTGAGATGATTCTCTTTGACAAATATAGACCAGTGATTTGTAAAGAAGTTCACTTTCGAGGACCATCGATACCATGGTCAAGTTCCGTCTGTTACACTTGCCCGCGTTAAGGAATAGGTACGTTAAGGAACGCGTTAACCAAGGAAAGGAAGCGAACCGAGCTTTATTCAAGCAAAATCTAAAACTTCTCTTAAGCAACAAGCTTTTGATTCATAAAATGGTTGTAAAACCAATGCCATTGAACGCTTGACCCTCCTGAAGTATCACCTGCAGGACCAGTATTCCTTCAAATTATGCAAAACAAGTTTCTAAGGCCAGCAGCACACTCGCTGTAATACACTAGGATGAAAAGTTTTTCTTTACTAGACTTGGAAGCAATTCGCTGTGCAGAAACTTAGGGGACTATGCGTTGAGGATGAGTACAGACATCGGAGGGTAAAAAACGCACTCATATAAAGTGGTTTACATGGCTTATGGTTTTTTTCTACATTAGGATCCCCTTAATTAGATTTAAATTGTAAATATATCAGGAAGTGAACTGAAACTCCATGTAAAGACTATATATCCAAGTATATATATATTTATAGAGTGTTCCATGACTCGAGGTCCGTCGCTTCTGGTTTTCACCGGAAATACACGTTTTTAGGACCCCTAAGACTGAAAACGTGATTTTTAGAAGTTTATGTGTGTGTGTGTGCCTTTTTGTGAATAGCAAAGCTCAAAAATGATAAAATCGTAGGAATTTTCAAACTTTACATTCACTTTAGGTATCACGATGGAATCCGACAGGAATCTGTCAAAATTCTTCAACCGGAAATATCACTTTACTGAATAAATTTTGCAGTTTTTTGCGATTTTTCTTTTAAACATGGGATCTTTAGATGATAGATTGTGGTTTGTGCAAATCTTCTTCTATGCCACCTGCATTTATCATTATTGCCATCATTGCTTTTCCAACGCTAAGTTGAACAGCATTGACACTTAATGCTGAAATTTTTGGAAAAAACTACTTCGAATTTAATGCTTAATCTTAATACTAATTGTTAAGAAAGTCGGTTGGGATAGAGACACTAAAAGCCAGACAGTTTTATTGTAATCAACAAAATTTGGAAATTGTAAACTCTTACTGTCACCTCGATGAATTTTTTTTAATAAGTTAGCCTTGTGAAATCAGATCGCGATCAAAGCAAATGCTGCATTTTTTTTTCAGGATTTCAAATATTATGCGATGGAAAATCTAATCTTGGTTTTCAAGAACTTACTTATTCTGATTCTATTGTAAGAAATGTTCTTCTATACTATGCATCTGTGATTGGGCTCTTAGAGAATTAGATTATTTAGAAACAATTCAACTAAATTTTTTTTAACAGATTATTATCACTTCTACGAACTACCCCAAACTATTTAATTCGCTTGGAAAATGGCCAACTAAAAGTTCATTATGCTATTGTAAAGCTTACTTCTCATCTTGTTTCATAAAGTCTTAAAAACATTAAATGCTCAGAATTATAGTATGGTTTGTCTTTCACAGCTGTTGTTGATTTTTTTTTGTTTTTTCTAATTTAAAGCGCCCCATCATGTGTGGTCATTTGCGCCCGGAGCCTTCTCGGTGCACTGCCGGCCTCCGGACAGTGTTCTCCCGTTACAGACAACACTGTCCATCACCGGACAGTGAACTGTAGGGGCTCCTAGGAATTATAATAAATCTTCTATATATTATAAATTCAAATTAAAAAATATTTTAAAAGAAGTTAATTTTGACTATTTGGGTTCTCTGAAGGTAAATTATTTAAAACAGGCATGTAATGTTCATTTAATATTGAAAAGATATAGCTACTCTCAAGTCTTCTGATTATAATACAATGATAAGCTCCTCCTTCAATATTTTTATTAATTCTTCACATAATAATAATAATAATAATAATAATAATCATCAAATTACTCAACTCAACCTTATTTTGATAAGTTATCTTCCAATTAAAAGACTTAAAATTCTTTCTACAACTTTGATAATCTCACCGCTATAATATCCAATTTATTATTAACAATATTAAATATGTAATTCATCCAAAAGAAAAATGTTTACTTTGCAAAAATGATGGGTATGAATTAGTTGGTAAAATTAGTTTATTTATTTATTTATTCTTTGCTGCAATAATATTCACTTAGATTGTTGATATTATTGATATAATAAAATTACAAACAGATATAAAAGAAGAAAAAAGTACCTTCATATATGTATTATATTTATAAGACTAGAAAAATGTCAACATGAATAGTCCGTAATATAAATAGCAAACAGTGACTAAGAAATACAAACATTTTTAATATATAAACAAGAAAAAAAATTTGTTGGCTGAGGGCCAAAGAAAGAAACCTTTTTTCTTTAAAAGTTTATTCGACGTTTCAGACCCCTTTGGTGTCCTTCCTCAGCAACTGTTATGGAAGAATAGAGAGTTGAATGTTAGAGGAGGTTATTGTTGTTTGGTTCTCTTTCTCTAGATAGACCCAGGGAAATTGTAGATGTAAAGGGTGTATTGGTATTGAACGACTCGAATATGCTTCTATTATATGGTCCCGTAAACTGCTGAAGGCATCAAGAAAATCGAAAGACTTTATTATCTACTTTGTGTCTCCAGATTACCAAACAATAACCAACAAAGCTCTTACATCTAGAATTTTCCTGCAGTGTATCCAGAGAAAGCAGGGAGATGAAATTTGGATCCTTCCTTGCATATATGGAATCTATGCGGCAACTCAATGTCAGGCCTGAATCTAGAAGAACACTAAATCTTTTACAGTTTCCAGTCTCACTTGACTTTTACCTCACCTAGATAAGTTAGTTGGAATCTCTATTTTCTAATCTTGTAAACAATATTGTAGTAATAAACAAAATAGTTATGTTCGGTATAAGTTTAAAAACATTTCTTTTTACTAAGATCTTTTCTATTGATATCACTAAAAACTTATATTCCAAAAATTCTACAAGTGTCCATTTATTTTTACTGATTTACATTGATTTGCCATTATATTGTTTTATAACTTCATTCTGTTAAGTTTTTCTCGGTTGATGTAGGTATATTTTATTTTTACTTTCTCTTACTCCTAGTAAGAGGAAGTATTGTAATTTTCGATATTGAGTTTTCACCGGAAATATCCGTTTTGAGGTCCCCTGAGTCCAAAAAAGTGGTTTTTAGCAAATGGTCTGTGTGTATGTTTGTGTGTGTGTGTGTGTGTGTGTATGTATGTATGTATGTGAACAGCATAGGGCAAAAATGAAAAACCGTAGAAAGTTGAAACTTGATATTCCGTTTACATATCACCATGGCATCTGACAGTATCCAGGTATCAAATTTCTTCAACAAAAGTACCACTTTACTAGTTTATTTTTTTTGTACTTTTTTGCAATTTTCTCAAAAATGGCTCCAACGATTTTCTTCAAACTTGGTATATCAACAACTCTTACAAAAATTTCCAACTTTTATTTGAAACATTTTTCAGGAAAAATGCATTTAAGGGCACTTTTTGGGGAGATAGGGTTAGGATTCCCTCTAAAGCGCTATTTCAGATTACTATAGAATCCCATCATCTAAATAATATTAATTAAAATTAAATGTGTTGCTGAAATCCCAAGTTTGAAAAAGTTCGGGTAATCGGAAGTGCGTTTTTACTGAAAAGTATTTTTCAGTTTTCTACTATATTCTCTAAAAAGGCTCCAAGATTTTCTTTAAGCTTGGAATATACAAGCTACACATATACAAGGATCTACAATTTTTATTTGAAACATTTCTCCGGGAAAATGCATTTAAGGGCACTTTTGGGGGAGGTATGGGATTAGATTGTCCTCTTAAGTGTTATTTCAGTTTATTCCACAATTCTATAATCTAAATAATATTATTAGAATTAAATTTGTTGTTTAAATTACGAGTTTGAAGAAAATCAGCAGACTGGAAGTCCTTTTTTTAGTCAACAGTTTTTTCAGTTTTTGTTGATATTCTTCATAAAAACCCGACGAATTTCGACAAAGTTTGATGTCAATTAAACTTTTGAACATTGGAGTAAGAGAAAGTTGTGTGAGTGTTTCATACCAGATTATTTTGGTTTACTTATATGATATGATTTATTATTTAACAAAACCTGGTAATTATAATATCTGTTTTTGGAAACACAACTCTTTTGTAACTGATTGTAAATCAAAACAAATAAATATAATAATAATAATAATTATTGTTCAGTAACACGAAAATTACTATTATCTCTCGGTTAAAACTGAATATTTTAAATTGGACAAAATCGTAATATTTCTCCATATAGCTTGTAAGAAAATGTAATAATGCAGAAGTAATTGAAAAATTAGGAATTTTTATACGGTAAAAACTATTATTTCGTTCATTTCAAAACCATTCTGAATAAATATACTAGATGATATTTATTTAAAGAGAAATTGTTATTCGAAACGTTAATTATATTTACAATTTTCACAAAAAGTATTGTTTTTGTTAATTGCTGTACAAAATTGTATTTTGTCTATTTGTATTCATTATCTATCTTTGTATTGTAGTTTTCAATTATCCATTAGTATTATGAATTTGGGTATTTTTTGAAGAAGTCTTTATCTGTATTTCAATTGCGATATATCCAGTTTCTCTTGTGTAAAGGTTTGCTGGAATAATAAATACGTAGTTATCAATACATCTCTTGATTATAGGTGGATATAATACCCGTATATAACAAAAACTTTGGGCAAAATAAATATAACTAAACAGAATTTCATGTTTACGAAAAAACTAATTGTCTTTTACGAGAGTTAATCAATAAATGAAGAGATAAAATGGTGATATGTGGTGTATTTTAAATGAATCTCACAATTTATCTCTAATTCTATTCAATATTTTATTTGTATTATTTTAGGATTCAAAAGATTCTATTATATATATTTTTGTCTATTATTTATAATTTTTGTTTATTGAGTCTTCTTGGCATAGAAAAAAATTCCGCTTTCCATTCTTCTCTCGTACAATAATCCTCAAATCCTCGATTGAAAGGGCGATAATCCTGAATTATAAGTATCAGTTTCAGATTGTTTCATATATAAGAAGTAAAGTATAATAATATGATTTTTGGTCATATGTTATTAGTTAATTACTAATATGCTTTAAAGAACTATGTGAGATTTTAGCTTGCATGGAATAAAATTTATATCTGATATTTTATCCGTTGTAGCATGCATATTCATTTTGTTCCTGACCGATTTCGGATTTTCATCCGTCGTCAGAGCACATTCACCAAGTTCGTGTTCTCTCACCTCAACGTAATGTTTCTGTTAAGTTTTACAAGTTTTTTTTTTTACATTCAAAAGTGTGCATGTAACAGAAACATTACGTTGAAGTGAACTCTATATATGAACTTGGTGAATTTGCTCTGACGATGGATGAAAATCCGAAACTAGTCAGGCACAATATAAATATGCATGCTATGACGGATAAAATACCAGATATTATCCAGCATTGCGGACCCGTCCACATATTTAAGAAGTTTATATGTTTGAAAAATAAATACAAGTTTTTTGAAGTATTGTGAGGACTCACGGACTTATTTAAATCCAATTCTGGATCCTGTCTTGTTTGGTAGGTGACCCGGATTTTTCATTCTAAATTAGAGATCCCATTATTTCTTAATACAAACCTCAAAATTGAAGTCGTGCAAAAAAAAAAGGCATCAAGCTACCTACCTTTACACTTAGCCTCTAACATTCCAAACACTAAGCTCCACGACCAATTTTTTTCAGGTCGCTCTAGATTATTTTGTTTAAATATTTAGTGATAAATAAAAAAAATAAAAAAAAATATTAATTTTGCCTACAATTTATTCTTCAATGTAATAACACTGGGCTTATCTAAAAAAAACTTAATAAAACTATATTTTTCTAGATAACGCATAACCTCACAGCTCCCCCAAAAACCCGGAAAAAAGAGTTTCAAACAAATGTGATAGGTCTTTTTTGTGACACACACAGATTATTTTCTAAAAATCACGTTTTCGGCCCGAGGGGACCTCAAAATGTTCCGGTGAAAACTTGATGTCAAAAATTTGACAAGACCTCAACAGTTTCACTTACAGCATCAGAGAAAGTAATAAATGTATATCAATGTTAAGAAATTAAAGTCAATCGGTTTTATTGGAAAAGTGAGCAAGATTAACCGATCTCGAACCTGGATTTTCCGTTCGAAAACTTTTAACAGATTCCAATTTTTCACGCTGTTTCTTCGATAAGTAAGAAACATTTTCTAGGAGATTTATTTTATTAAGATTGTGTCAATTTCTTGCGAATTGTGGTGTTCAAATAGTTCAGGCAGAATAATAATTTTTTTTCTAAGTGACTTTTTGACTTTGCTAAACGTTATTTAAAGCGTTTGATAAGCGAAGGTATTTGTCACAATAAAAAGACGATTCAAAAAAAAAAAAAAAGCAAACAAATAATCATGATTTTCTTTATTTATTGTAATAGTTGGAATATGACTCATAAAGAAAGAGCGAAAGTGTAGTGTGACTCATTGGAAGTCACGGAATACAGAGAAATAAATAATAAATTCAATTGGTCATTGGTATTCTGATTCAATGCAAAAATAATTTTTAGAAAAACCAAGATCTTTAATATCATTTTTTGGTCCTCTAGAGCTTAGCTTTGGTGTCTAGTGCACTACTCGCCTTTTCTGCGAGAACTTCAGGTTCGCGATTCCCAAGTAGATTCACTATAGTCCAACGGTCGTAAGAAGAAGTGGGGAGCTGTACTTAGCAGTGAACTAGATAGCGATGGCCAGAACTTAAACGACGATGCGAATCGTCCCCCCCTCCATAAAGATCGCTCTCTGGCCCTCCATAGAGTGATGCCTCAAGGGTTCAGATTGTTTCTTTTTTGTTGTAAGTTGGATGTTGTGACTTACTAACACTTGGTGATGGTATGTCACAGGTTAAACTAGATTAATTACTACTGAATTCTAACTAAAAATGTTTACCCTGAAGAAGGCAATAAATTTGCCGAAACGTCGGTAGAAATTTAAAAAGAATTCTTTTGTATGACCGAACCTCAACATCCAATTTACAACATTGAATACAGCGGTCGCAACGAACACCAAAAACATTGTTTCATTTTGGATTTTTATTTCTTTTAAATTACGATAAAACAATATCTAAAAAAAAAATTAGTAAGAAGTATTCTAATTTTGAATGTCCCTCTCTAGAAAAACCTTCTTAAAATCTAATCTACAGATGTTTCAAGTGTTAAGGTATTACTTATTCCCAGAAGTGACGAAGTTTAAACAAAACAAAAAACCAAAAGTTAAGCTATTTTTGAAAAAATGCAAACAAAATATAACAAACATATTCTTTGACTACCAATAAAATTACTTTTTCATACTCAGAATTTTGACAACAAATAATAACAGTTTAGAACAAAGTCTACTCTCAACCACTCTTCCAGACCACCCCTCCCCGCCAAATCAATTTTCCAAGATAAATGTTTCAAATAACCCACAGATATAACGTATAACAAATACTTCAAGCTACTTTGAGTTGGCGTCAATTGCAACGAATAAGTACTAAGAAATATGACCCACTCTTATTAAATATGTATTCTCTGCAAAAGAATGATATTTGAGGCCACTACCACCGGTAGATAGTCGTGGTTCAAAATCAGTGGAAAAAATGTTTAAATGAAAGTGTTCCTGGCTTAATCACCGCTAGCATCCTATTTATAACTCTCCAGAAAAGCAATAATTTTTATCACTTCTCTTTACAATTCAGTCCTACAAACCTAGTTTTCTATCCTCTGGAAATTCTCTTCAATAAGAATGATGTCAAATCAAATAAACCTACTCATCTCGTAAGCTCATGTGTTCCTGTCCTTGGACTAATTCTTGGAAGAAAAACACCCCTAAATTGTGTTTTGGCACACCAGTGTGGTTTTCGAAGTTGCCACTCGACTGTTCATCAAATGCATTGCATTGTAGATACAATCCACACTACCTCTGTCGACATTAAAGGTCTTCTTAGACTCAAGTTTTTGACCGAATGTGGCATATGGGATTACTTTACAAGCTCAAGAGCATAAATCTCCTATTTATTACTTGATCCTTAAATCTTATCTCTCAGATAGTTTCTTCCAAGTCCATATTCAAGGTGCCTCGTCTTCTCTTATTTATACATTTCTAACAGGAATTCCTCAAGTGAGCAGTGTATCACCACTACTATATACCATCTTTACGGCTGATCTGCCAACTCATACGATTACCTTCACATTCGCGGATGACATTGCAATTCTATCTCCTCACATGGCACTACAATCCTATTTTCAAATTCTTGAACCTTGGCTGCGGCAGTGGAGGATTAAGCCAAAAACATAGTATTCACTTTAAACAGAAAATCTATTCCACCTGCTCTCTTCAAAAATATTATCTTTCCTATTGCGAACCAAGTACGAAGTACGATATCTCGGACGAATACCAAGTATCAGATTGGTACATGACTGCAACTTATGGAATAAAAAATGCTAAATGTCTTCTTGAGAAACGTTCAATATTGGCTCTAACATACAAGATAAAACTAGTTCCAATTTGGACGCACGCAATTGAAATCTATGCAAACAATCCAAACTTAACCGACTTCAAACCCTACCAATCTAAGATCCTGAGAACAATAGTAAATGCCCCCGTCTACTTCTCCCACCTAAATATTCCATCATCTCAAACTGTTAGCTCAAAAATTCGCTACACAAAATACCATTCCAAATTAAACTGCCACGATAATCCTCTGATACAGAATATATCCACCAGAACACTTCCTTGTAGGAGGCTGAAACAGCGGCAGCCATACGACCATCTTTGGGTAGCTTATGGTTGTCGTTCATACCACTCAGGCCACTTGTACTTATGTATATATGTACAAGAATTACACTTCATCAATTTTGCTTGTTGTATATTGTACACAGTCGCAAATTGAATAAATACAGTAAATATATTTAAACAAAAAACTGAAAATACTGACTGTTTGTCTGTCAATGATGTTGGGATCAGGAAGAAAGAGGAAGAGAGAAACTGTATTGATTGTATCTTCAATAGAACACATTTACCAATCTAAAATCAAAGACGGATGCGTCGTTATAGAGAAGTAAAGATTAGATTTCGATGGACAACAATGAGGGACAATATTCTTTGATTAGTAGATCCCAACATCGTAGTGTTGCTGTGTTACTAAATTACTATGTAATTAGTAAACTACCATTGTTCTTTTAAACATGGCTTCATTTATAAATAAAAAAATTGTTGATAACCCCAAAAGTCTTAATAAAATTTCCAACAAGATTAACATTTTATTTCTATAATAACAATTTAATGATGCACTTGACTTAAAAAGGGAAAATTACATTTTAGTTAAATGTTGTAATAAAAGCGTTTACAATATAATTTTATTATATCCACTCTGTTTTCGTTTAGTTAAACTAATAAAGTGTAATGTGCCTTGAACAATTACTGAATAATCTTGGTATTTAATTCGCTATTTCACTCGTTTATAGTTCACTCTTCCGTGTGAATTCCCAACTTCCTTTTTGTACAGTCGGAATTATCCTAATACTTATGCTTTTCTGTTTAGCCTATATGTTGGGTGTGTATACCTTTTTAAGCTCTATCACATTTTGCCAAATTGTTCTACTATTTGTGTTTAGAGAAGTTGGCTGTACAATTTAGTTATACACTAGGAGAAAGAAGCAAGAGGAGCAAGTAAAATAATTGGTATGAATAGCCCAGAATACCGGTGTACAGTCGGTTAGCTGAGCTAGAGAGTATATTGGAACACCCAATGGTAACTAAGAAATAGATTAGAGAGGAAACTTGGGTATCTAACTCTATCTTGTGCTGGCCAATTTGAAAATCCTTGGTAAAATAACGCCTCTTACTTTGCTATCTTCTCTGACAGTGTAATCTAAAAATATAACTTTTTACTTCAGCCATAGAGTAATCTGATTTCTATCTTCATTTAAGTATTTTATCGAAATTAATAATTTCACTAAAAGTGGCTATTACATAACAAGAAGTGGCCCCTTTTACAATCCTACCCGTACCTTCAACAACTAGCAACTGCCCTCATACTTTGAACCACAGAAGGGATTATTTTAAGAGCTTTTTAGCTAATCTAAATATGTGGGATTATTAAAAAAATGCACTATTTTTGAATATTTTATTCGATTTTTAGTTGAAAAGTTCTTTATATTATATAAAACTGGCTCACAGTTCAAGGCTATGAATTTTTTATTGTCGGCATTAAAGATGATACTAAAAAGAGAGAAGTGTGCGTGATGGAACAAGTGTATAAATGTAAATAGCGGATTAAGTGGGGAAAAATAGATAAATTGTGAGATTCATTTAATCTCCAACCACATTAAAACAATAACCATTTTTCAACTTTACTCATTGAACGACCCTTGTATATATAATACTATATAGGGTAGCCACTACCACTGCAAACACTCTTCTAGTGTCAGCCTCCACCAGATTCTAGCGCTCATGGCAGTCACTACAGTAACAACAAGTAGTGTTTTATTTATATACAAAAATAAAATTTTAGTGGGAGGGATTAGTTTAGAGGTCAGTGGGCGTTGGATTCGCAAGCGGAATCCCCGGGTTCGACCCCTTTTATTTTTTCTTCCTAAGAGCCTCTACAACTCACTGTCCGGTGATGGACAGTGTTGTCTGTAACGAAAGACCAAAATCTGTGCATTTCAAGTTAACCAATCAAAAAATCGTTGGAACAATTTTCGAGAAAATCCCCCCGCCCCCCCAAAAAACATACCTTTGAAACTATAATTTTTTTTTTGTTTATTTAGAAAGTTACAATCTGTATTACATATATAAAATGAGTAAATAAGATAAATGAAACAGTAGGCTGTGAGGCGCCGAAGGGATTGAAACCCAGCAGCGGTAGCACTCACTACGGGATACCAGTAACACCGATCAGTCCTGAAGGAAATCTCAGAGCCACTGGCGATTCAAGCGGCGAGGTGGATTGCCAGGGATGTTAGTGGACGCTTAGAGATAGTACAAAGGGATTACAGCAAAGGGAGAGAGAGACTGGTACTACTTGGCAAGTTGTTGTACGAAAAGTATGTTGAGGTCATTATGGAGCGTAAGGTTTGAGACATAGAAAGAAGTATCAACTAACTGTCAAAGTAGCTTATTAGAATGTCTGTGTGGTTCGTAAGTTTGTAGGTTTAGGTGAGCCCAAAAATTTAAGTCTGTAAGTCCAAATTGGTTTGATTATAGAAATATATATGAGTCTTTTGTGTTCTGTAGCTAATTTGGATCGTCTTCCGATAAGTCTGTAAAGAAGTCTGGCCCGATAAGTCTGTAAAGAAGTCAGTGTTTGTCTTTTAAGTCTTGTGTGTGTTTAAGTCTTGTGTTTTCTAAAATAGCACTTCCTGTTATTTTCTTTAAATTTGGAATTCTAATAAGACTTTTAGGCGCCTTAATATAACATCTAATATACTGTATCTCATAATACTCGTATACAAGTGGCACTTCAAGCGGGAACTTCTCCAACATAACCCTCCTCAGAACTCCACAAAAATCAATTTCCCTGACAAAACGTTTTATGTAAATGTAATAGGCATATTATGTATTTAGAAAATATGCAAAGTTTAAAGTAAAAAAATCATTAAAACCATTTTTTGAGAAAATTACGATAAACCGGAAACAAAAAACTTCAATAAAGTCGCACTTGTGGTTGTTGGATAGGGTCCTACCTAGACCTTTGCGTCAGGTGTAGTGGCAGTATCGAAGGCTGCTAACTTTCTTACAAGTATTTATTTTTGAAATATTGTTATCACACACACAAAAAATACTACATACCTTTCGTTCAAAAATATTTTTTTGTATTCAACAGTACCCCCAAAACACATATGTATTTCCGGTAAGTATTCACTTTTAAAACTTTTGATACAATCTTAACACTTCCTCTTTACCATGAGGTACTCTGCAGTTCCACTATGAGGTACTATGCAGTTCCACTATGAGGTACTATGCAGTTCCACTTTACATTATGTAGTAATAGAATTTAAGACACTCCAACATTCAATAAAATTTCTGCTATCAAACGCAGTAAGAGGAAGTCAAGTGAGTGTTTCATACCAGATTCTTTTTTCTTTTTTTTTTTTTCATTTTATTAAGAAATTCACAACTATACAAACAGTATTATGAGTGAATATGATAGTAGTGACACAAAAAAGGGCGTGAATGTCTTGTTAGGAGATGCCTCCCAGTGGAGGTACTCCCTAATTATTGCTATAAAATGCTAACAAGAAGTTAGATGGTCGCGCGGCCAGTGGCGTTTCAGTCTCCTGGAAGGGTTGTGTGGAATAGAAAGAGAAGAGAGTTGTTGGACTAAAGGGTTAGAATGGTTGGATGTGAGGTTATGGAATTTCTTGTAACGTGATTTTATGAACTGATGAACAAAAGGGATTTTGAGGTCATTGTGAAGGGTTAGGTTGGAAACATAGAACGGGGCATTGGTAATTCTTCTGAGGGTTTTGGATTGAAAAGCTTGAATGCGATATGTGTTGGAGTGTTGGTCGAACCCCAGACCTCGCATCCGTATGTCCAGAAGGGCTTTATAATAGTGTTGTAGATAAGACTTTTGTTTTCAAGAGAAAGTTCAGAGCGTCGGTCAAGTAGTCGCGAGAGAAGTTTGTAACGTCTGTTTAGTTCAAGTCTTTTTAATCGTGTATGCGGATTCCAAGTAAGTCTTTTGTCTAGATAAAGTCCTAAATATCGGACTTTGTCCACTGTCGGTATTATAGTCCCATGAAGGAGGATGGGCGGGAGAGTAGCGCGGCGGAGGGTGAAGGAAACGCATTTGCTTTTAGTGGGATTGACCTTTATTCTCCACCGGATAAGCCAGTCTTGTAGAGAGATGATATGGGATTGTAGTGCACGGGATGCGGAAACAGGATCGGTATTTGGAGCAATAACACATGTGTCATCAGCGTAGGAATGAAGGATTGTTTTTGGGTGGGAAGGAATATCTGCAGTATAGAAAATATATAGGAGAGGAGCAAGGACACTGCCTTGGGGTACACCTGCATAGATTGGAAGGATAGAAGATCTGGAGGAGCCAGAACGAACCCAGAAGAAACGATCAGACAGGTATGATTTAAGGATCATATAGTAGGTAGAGGGAAGGACTCCCTTGAGCTTCCACAACAAACCCGCATGCCAAACCCGGTCAAACGCCTGAGCGATGTCCAGGAAGACACCCGGGCAATACTGCTTCTGCTCAAGGGCAGATGAGATGGTGTCAATAAGGCGGTGGCACTGGTGAATTGTTGAGTGGGAGCTACGGAAACCAAACTGATGATTTGGAAGAAAACCTTCTAAAAGAGGAAAGATTCGTTTGAAGAGGAGCCGTTCAAGTACCTTACCCATGAAGGTAGTAAACTGATTGGCCGGTAGGATGACGGAAGATGAGTGGGCTTTTTGGGTTTAGGTATAAGGATAATGGTGGCAAATTTCCATAAGGAAGGGAAATGGGTAGTTCTAAAGACTGCGTTGTAGAGGTAGGTTAGAAATATTAGAGCTTTTTTCGAAAAATTAGGGAGAATTAAAGCTGAAATGAGATCGAATCCAGGGGATTTTTTGAGGGATAGTTTGGAGATAGAATACTTAACTTCAGATGGACAGAAGGCTTTAGGAGGAAGGGATAACTGGAGGGGAATGTCAAGATCCTCAATTACCTGGGCAGTGTGTTTAAGGAAGTAAAAAGAATTTTAAAATGGTACTTCAAATCGCGCAGTCTTAAAAATTACAATGAGATGTTTGTACGGCAATGGCCAGAGAAGTTTTTAAAGAAAAGCAATTCTTTGTTGCTCTAAGTTTCGGGTAGCATTTTTTTTATTTCAGCCTCAACGTTCTCAACGTTCACTCCTCTCCACCATAAGAGCTCCTAAAGAAGGGTTCAAGTGGTATTTTTTGGAATTTCCTCGAAAACGGCTACACGATTTTCTTTAGACTTGGTTTTCACAGCATAGGTAGAAAAGTATTACTTTTATTTGTAATATTTTTATCGAACGAATTGATTTTTGAGTTTGGTAATGGAAGTCTGTCAGTTGGGTGGAAATTTAAACTGCACAAGCTTTGTTGGTTTTTTATGGAGGGCGCACCACCACACAAGTCAGCTCAGGCATAACCTTTTTTTTATGGCCAGCCCAACTAAACATTTTAAACGTTACAATTTTAAATTGTAAAACGTTGTTTATTTAAATTGTATTAATGGGCGAAAGAGAAAATCGTGTGGAGGGTTTCAAACAAGATTTTTATTTTCTTAATAATCAAAGAAATAACGGTAAAATATTTCTTTCTGGTCCCATTTTTACTTTCTCATACTCCTAGTAAGAGGAAATATTGTAATCGTGTCAAATTTTCGATATCGATCCAAAAAAGTGTTTTTTAGCAAATGGTCTGTGTGTGTGTGTGTGTGTATGTGTGTATGTATGTATGTATGTGAACAGCATAGCTCAATAACGAGGTTAATAAAACTTGATATTCCGTTTAGGTATCATCATGGGATCTGACTTTACCTTATCTGTCAAAATTCCTCAACCGGAAGAACCACTTTACTAGTTTTTTTTTTATACTTTTTTGCGTTTATCCCAAAAATGGCTCCGACGATTTTATTCAAACTTGATATATCAACTACACACAATACGAGCTACAACTTTTATTTCAAACATTTCTCTGAGAAAATTCATTTAAGGGCAGTTATGGAAGAGAGGTGGGGTTAGGTTTTTATCTAAAGTGCTATTTCAGTTTATTAGACAATTCTCTCATCTGAATTAATATTAATTAGAATTGGATATGTTGTTGAAATTCCGAGTTTGAAAAAAATCGGATAACCGAAAAGGCGTTTACTTTACCACTTTTCTAAATGATTTTTTTCACTTTTTCGCAATTTTCTCAAAAATGGCTCCAACGGTTTTCTTGAAACTTCTTATATAAACTAAACATACAAAGATCTACAACTTTTATATAAAACATTTCTCTGGGAAAATTCGTTTAAGAGAACTTTTAGGCGATAGGTGGGGTTATGTTTTTCTCTAAAGTGCTATCATAGTTGATTATACAATTCTATCATACAAAGAAAATTAATTAAAAATAATAGATGACCAAAATTCCGAGTTTCAAAGAAATTAGTAAACCGGAAGTGCGCTTGTACTGAACAATTTTTTCAGTTTTCGACGATTTTCATTCAATTTGGTACACAAAACTATAAAATTTGTCAATTATAATTTTGAGAACTGGAGTAAGAGAAAGTTGTGTGAGTGTTTCATACCAGATTTATTGTGTAAATTGAAATTAGAAATTAGCTTTTAAGTGGGTAGCAATTTAATAAAAATAAGAAAATCTCAAATAAAGTTGAATATTGAAAGTATGGTTGAGCACTCCATGGAAGACAGGAAATTTGTTAAGTTTTTCCACATAGAAGAAGGAGGAAAGTTTGCATTGGACAGGTAAATTAAAGGATGAAAAGTGGAAAAACCTGATCAACATATTTTCTATTCAATTGCAGATGTTTTATCAGCAAGCAAATTCATTACTGTTTCCAATTTATATCATTGCTCTCTTACTGATTTAAAAATAGGGAACAACTCATTTACTGATTATGATTGAAATTCAAAATTAGACTTTTTCAAAGGGAAAATGATGCTGTTTTGTTTTTTTAAAACTTATGAAAGTGATAGTTTTTTATTTAGAATTTGAGGTTTATTTTGGTCTCTTCTAAACATTGTAGTTCAAAAACAAAAGATCGCTTCTTTTTTTTCTATATAAAGATTATTGGTCAACAACGTTTAACTGTAGTAAGGTTTGCCGAGATTTTTTTTTTTGTCATTTTTTCTAGTGATGGACTTCTGGAGATGTAGTTGGCGCATTTCAAGGGAAACGAAAGATCGTAAAGTAGATTGTAAACTACGGGCTTGTAAAGAGAATGAGCAATGGCAGGTGGCCTAAAAAAATTATAATTTACAACGGAGAAGAATTGGGTGAAAAATTGGCGGCCAATAAAGGCATAGATAAAGAATATTATTGGGGTAACTTTAGCGAGAAGCATTAGGAAGGAAGATGGAGACAAACACTATAATGGATGTGTTAGGTGGAGAGAATTTAGGTCTGGTTGATGAACTAAGAAGAAGACTTGGTTAACACTGGTTAACTAATATATTAATAAGTAGAGACAGACGTAATGACACCTCGCGATTGGATGTATCGAACTGAATTCTCAACTGTGTTTTTTATGAATTGTCAGTCGCTATATTTATACAGTTTCTCCCACTCCAGTCCGAGAGAGTGATTTTGGGTTTTGTTTCTCTTTTGCTGTTTCTCCTTTACTCTCTTTGCTGTTACAAACACAAATTTGTCTTATAAAGTACATATGGAGTAACAAAACTCAATGGTATCACGCTGGACTCCCATGCGGAGGTGCTACCTTAGATATTTATTCTCTTCCTAGTAGCCTCTAACTGCTCACTATTATCCAATGATGGACAGTATTGTCTGCAAAATGAGCACACAGTCCAAGCGGCAATGGCCATAGATATTGATGAGCCTTAAATTTTACTGAAAAATAATCTGGTGTGATGAAACTCGCACACGACTTTCTCTTTACTCTAATTAATACAATTTATTCAAGACACAATTCTCTTTAAAATTGCAACGTTACAATATTTAGTTGAGCGGACCATAAAAATGGTGCTAGAGATTTTACCTGAGCGGCCTTATCTGAAACAACACTCTATGGTCAAAAACCAACAAAGCTTGTGCAAATTTAAATATAAACTTACGGCCCTCAATGCCCCCCGTAAAAATCAATTTTTTTTAAAGAAAATGTTTGTTTCAAATAAAAGTGATAACGTTTCTATGTACGCAGCAAGCATTCCAAGTTTAAAGAAAATCGTCTTAACCATTTTCGGAGAAAATTACAGAAAAATTTCAAAAACCTACACTATAAAATAGCAGGTCCGATTAACCGATTTTCTTCACATTTGGAATCCCAACAATGTTCCTAATGTGTATTATGTAGTTGGTGAAGCCTAATACTACTTTAGAGGAAAGAATAATGCTACTGTTCCCCCCAATTGAACTTCCTGCAAACTTTTCGTTTTTTGGGATATTCTTTGAACATACACAGACTATTCGCTAGTAACATTTTTTTTTTATTCAAAGGACGACTCCAAAACAAGTATTTCCGATGCAAAAATCAATTTCGAAAATCTGGATGATCTCATAGGGGGCAAGGCTCTACGGGTAAGAAAAAGTAATAACAAAAATAATACACTATTGGTTCACACTATTTGTTACAATTATTTAATTTAATAACTTCTTCAAAATTAATTAATTAATTAGCATATAAGTAATTGGAAACCAGTTATAATTACTTAAATATTAAATATAAATTAAATATGTCTATGTTTAATTAAGATAAAATACAGTTGAATATTGAAATATCATTACTAAGAAAAGCTCCCTCGCTTTGAATTCTAGGAACATATCATTGTCACATACTCCAGCCACCTCGATCGATTTAGATTTTCCCGTGGCATAACATATTACTATACATACACTATAAAATAAATTAATATATACATTTTCATATGGACTTCTAAATCAGGATTTGTGGACTGAGGAGGACGGAAGTACATTATTTTCCATTAATATTCTTCCCCCCCCCCCAAATAGTAACAATCCTCCCAAGCTTCCGCGGCCATTGTAGTGATATTAGGATTGGAACCGCGCCGATCGTTTCTTTTATAAGCCGACATTTCGTCCAATTTTTTTTTTTTTTTTAATTTAAGGCGCGTCAACATCTATGGTCACTTGGCGCCCGAGCTTCTGTGCACTGCCGGCCTCCGGACAGTGTTTTCTCGTTACAGATAGCACTGTCCATCATCGGACAGTGAGCTGCAGAGGCTTCCTAGGAAGAAAAAAACCAAGGGTAGCAAGCTGGACTCGAACCCGGGTCCTCCGCGTGGGAGTCCAGTATGCTAACCACTTAGCTAATCCCTTCCCTCTGTCCAAATTGTAATCTTCATGTAATTATAGGGTTTAGTTATAGAATATACTCGTAATTATATACATACACATAACTTTGTCATCTTTGTTAATAAAGTGGAAAATTGGATTTATAGTTACAGATTTTTTATTTTGAGATTTTTCTTTTGGATCTGAGTTCATGAACCAGTTGGTTGAATTAATCACACTTTACCTACAATTTTCAAAATCATAGAAATGAAAATAATCATATTTTAGATTGAAAAGTTTTTTCCTTTAATGTTAATCCTTGTGACTATAATGAATAGAAACCAGTTTTTTTAACAAGTTCTATTAAAATGAGAAATAAAAGCCAGATTAGTTTTTCAAATTTAACATTTTCTTTATTTGATCTTTATTTAAACAACTGCATCCTCCTCACCTTCTTCCTCCTTGCAGAAATAATAGAATCTTGAGAGTTGTGGCTCTTGTTTTTAATCTTTCTGCCGTGTAGATCTATAAAACATTAACGTCTGTTATGCGAATGTTATGTTGTTTTGGAGCTACAAATGTATGAGTGTTGTGTACTCAGCAACTGAAGTACATAGAAAGATAAATAATTCTATTTTTACCTTTTATTTTATTCCCTTTGCAAAGTAGCGCTTCCTTTCTCATTATATAGCCCAATATATTTTTAGCACTATATTGAACACTTATTCTTTTTTTTTTTAAAGAAATGATTGATATCATCATCCTCTCCACTGCTGCAATCACATTTGGGTCTGTTTAGGATACGGATTTAATAATGGTGCGGCTTATTAAAGTTATAGTTAAATCTCAACCGCATAATCATGATATAAAAATCACCACCCAACCAAGATTTACAAGAAATTCGAGCCTTTATAACTGAATAATATTTGCCCATATTTTCTTTTTCTCATATTGGTCTTGCGATAATTATAAATATCGACACTTCAAGGCATTACTAAAATCTTCCAAACCAGCTATCAGAATTTCTTCACCCGGATAAACAACATCTTTTGATAGGATATCGATATATTTATTCCTTTAGAACCCAGCATGTCCTTAAATCCACACTAAATGTATCCTACCTGCAGCATTTTCCAAACTAATCGCTATTTCTATGATTATCAGATCTATTATACCACCCGGACATCTTATCTTCTGAAGTTCACTTTTTGAGATACTGACAATTGATTCATGATTGACTGAGAACATAATCAACCGAATGAAACCTGTTTCCATTAAATACAAACTAGGAAGTGCCATTAAAAATAATTTTACCCGATCGTAAAGTTGGGATTACTTTGTGGCTATATTTTACTATCTCTTGCCTCTGCAATATATTCTATTCAATAGTTTGCTTTCTTTTATGGCCGCCTAGTGTCCTGTTGTGGGCCCCCCACTGTTTTCGCAATTTTCAAGCTGTGACCTCCTCGGCTTTTTGACTATATGGTTCGTAGAATTGCAAGTTGTACTGAAATGTAGTCTTAATAATTCTCCCAGCTTCTCGAACAAACCCCTACAATGAAACTTGTAGCACTTTATATGTATAGTTGACGTAAAATGTTTAAGAAAATTCTTGGATGTATTTTCGAGAAAAATTCTGGAAAAGTAAAAAAAATTATTCAGTAAAATGGACACTTTTGGGTTACCGAGTTTGACAGAAAGCTTATAGTCCACTAGTAGAACATATTATCTTACTAGTAAACATATATCTAGAACTTTCTGTGTAACACTAATTCAGTAACACTAATTATTACCCCAAGCACTCTGACATCTCTTAAAGACTTTACAGTGTTAGTTGCAGAGGTAGCTGCTAAATGATTATGCAACAGAATGGATAGTATGTATAAGCATTGCTTCTTGCATGAAGATCGTAAAAATATTCACTTCTTACCTTTATAACAGTCGTCTGTTAACTGTAGCCGTAGAACAGTTAAATTTTAAAAACTTGTCCAATTGTGTCCATTTAACAGATAAATTAGGACGGCTATAAGAAAGAACCGTAAAAATATGTACTTTATATGATGTATTCTTAGTTAAGCAAAAAGTAAGTTATGTTTTAAATGGAGAAGAAGTTCCCCCGCCTTGGAATGGGAAGTAGAAAGAGCGATACAAACTGGTGAAATTTATATAAAGATTACTTTTGCTCCATTTATCACCATTGTTTAGATAAGAGAAGTGGGAATAGTGGGCTGAGGAAAGGAAGAAAAGTGGAATGGAGTAGATTTGATGAAGTGCTACCCCTACTGGTCCGATATGATACATATATGTTCTTTTAGAGGACATTTGTCTCCATAGTCTTTTGGCGCGGCTTTCCACTTCTTACTTCTTGTGCTCTCAGTTTGTAAACAGCTGATTCTCCTCCTCATGTTGCGCCTTGATATTTTGGCTCCAGGACGAAGGATGTTCATATAAAAAGAAAAGTAGTGGGAAACTCACAGTTCAACTGTTCATATCCCTCTCACACTTTTTAACATATAGCTTTTCCAATTTTTTTTCATCTCTCCTTCTCCAAAAAAAAAGAAAAGCCCTCTTTCATCTTCTCCGTCATATTTCCCAAGTTACTTTTTCTACTTGAACAGTTTCCTAAGTTGTTGTCAGCCGTAGGTCTTATATAAATTCTACCATATATATTATTTTACAGAAAAAAATGTTCCATTTTAGTCACCCCAAGAGCTAAGGACCTAGCAAGAAAGATATATTGTTAGAGTGGTAGTAGATTGTTCCAATTATTATATATTCATAAGTTTACGCCCTGGACAAGTGTCTTCTAAGACGCCTTTAATATGATATCAAATTAATACGAAATTAAATTCTTTCATAATATCCGTAAGAAACGAAGAAGGATCGTTCAAATTACGGTATCATGTCATGTCAAGTACTTTTATAGCCTTGTTTTCTAATAGAATAGAATAGCAACAATAAAGGAACAGATTGCTGAAGAGCTGGCATGCTTTAATGCAACAAGAACCTGTATTGATCAGGTTTGCATTATATCATAGATTATGACGTGTATCTGGCTTTTATGAACATTAAGAAACTATATATCTCCATATTTGGCCAGTATTGCGTCCCAAGTTAAGGCATCATTCAAGCTACAAAATCAGTTAACTTACAGTTTTTCAATCACAAACTGACTTAACTAAGGATGCAGTTTATCACCGACTCTCTTTAAGATATTAGAGAAAGTAACGACGAAGAATAGAGAGGAAAATTTAAAGATATAGGAGTGGAATATAGAGTATATTTCATGTACTCGGCATTTAGTGAGACCAAGTGGTAAGTGCATTTGATGAAGAAGCTGTGGGTTATATCCAAAATGAAGAAAGCTGATGGAAGAATATCCAAATTGGGTCAGGAAATAAACAAAGAAAAAACAAAATAAATGCCATATAACTCTCGTGCGCTTTCTATAACGCATCTCTATTGAAGATTAATCTCTTCATCGAAGTGCTATCTTTAAAAATTTAGCAGTTTATAT
>JAAEAF010007650.1:0-30807 GCA_011037195.1 Triatoma infestans
TAGGTTTTCATCTAAATTGCTATTTCAGTTTATTTCACAATTCTGTCATCTAAATAATGTTAATTAGAATTAAATATGTTGTTGAAATTCCGAGTTTGAAAAAAATCGGATAACCGGAAGTGCGTTTACTTTACCACTTTACTAAATGATTTATTCACTTTTTCGCATTTTCTCAAAAATGGCTCCGACGATTTTTTTGAAACTTCGTAATTATAAACTAAACATACAAAGATCTACAACTTTTATTTAAAACATTTCTCTGGGAAAGTTCATTTAAATGCACTTTTAGGGGAAGGGGCGGGGTTATGTATTTTTCTAAAGTGCTATCATAGTTGATAATACAATTCTAACATCCAAACAAAATTAATTAGAAATTAATAGATGGTCAAAATTCCGAATTTCAAGGAAATTAGTAAACCGGAAGTTGCGCTTTTACTAAACAGTTTTTTTATTTTTTCGACAAATTTCATTAAATTTGGTACATAAAAACTATAAAATCTGTCAATTATAATTTTGAAAAATGGCGTAAGAGAATGTTGTGTGAGTGTTTCACACCAGATTTTTTTTTTTTTTTTTGGAAAAAATAACTTCCAGTACAGTTTGTGACAAAATTTCGTAATATACGTATGTGAAAGTGTAGGTGGGAGTATTCTATGTAATATTGAAAGTGTATCCCTGCTGACAAAGAAATATTTTCAGTTTGAAACCAATTTAAGTTTTAAGAGAAAGGTAAAAGTAATGAATCTCATCCCTTCCCCCCATTACCAGAGTTACATCATCATACCTTTTCAAGAGATTCTCCCTCATAAATTATTTTGTTTCTTTTTAGATCTGTCCTAAAATATACTTATTTTTTTTCTCCCAATGTAAATTTATTTGTGAAAGTTTCTGTAAACATTTTTTTTTTGTGATCTAATATTATTATTTAAAACTTTTAAATGACGTCATAAAAAAAGAAATAGTAATATAAAATACAAAAGAAACATAATAGATTATACAAGTGTAACTGGTGTTTTTCAAATTTTTGTAATTAGTTAAATAAAATTTTTGTTTTGTAACTAACCTAAATTAGATTAGCAGCAAGCAGCTCCCCTCCCCGCGTTACATAAATGGTTAAAAGATAATAACAGGTCAATAGAAATGCCATTGTATTAATTCCAGTGTTTTTATATTTAAACGGGGGAAGGTACAAGAAAATTAAATTGCATTAAGGAATAAATAGAGCTGACTAATTAAACAATAATGTAATTAGGTAGGAGGTAATATAAATTAAATAAGATGTGCATGCAACATGATTGACACAGACCATACATCTGCCTCCTTCTTTTTAAAACTTTATATATTCTTATTTGTCTAATGTACTCTTGACATTTCCTTTCCCACTTCCATATTTAAAAATACCTTGACAAGATATTGACAGAGTATTGTACGCCTCTTCATTATTAAAAGACTTTATTTTAATTACTCTTCAAAACACGCTATTTATCATAAGCCGATTTAATTTCTAATTATAATTTATACTCATTCCTTTTTATAATTATGCACGTGTACAAAATAACCATATAACCTGCCGCATAAAATCAACCAGTGTAGTGCGTGACAGAGATATAAAGTGTCAGTCAACACTCTACACAAACTTGATAGCCGTACCCAGACGATGGATGGTAATCCAAAAGCGATCCAGAAACAACCGAAATAAACATGCTACGACGGATTAAATCCCAGATGATTTCCGGGCCACAACTATTAAAAAAGTGATAATAATAAAAAAAGAAGTAAATTTATGTGTACCAAATTTTTAAAGCTCACAATTTATTGTGGAATTTAGATAACTACTGTAAATGATTTCAAAGCCACTAGCACTTGAAATTGTCAAAGATTTCCCCGGCAAGGGTGCTGTTGGCTAGATGGGGTTGTCATGTGAAGGAAATGTTTTTCTATTTCAAACATGTAATAAGACCGGGAGAAGAAAGGACTCATACATTATCATGAAAGGTCAAGAGTTTGGAGGTTTAGTAGAATGCAATGTTTCAGCTAAATATTTTAATTTTGTAATACGATGACATTTGAAAGTGTTGGATTGGACCTCACAGTTTATCTCCTTTAAGTTATAACAGAACGCCAAATTGTTAAGTACTATCAGTCTGTTGTAACTAGCGATGTTTTGGTATTTTTAACCAGTAAACATACATGTTTGTATCGTCTTTTCAAGCATTGTTGATTAAGTCTGTTGGGGATTTCATAAACTTAATGTGTGTATGTTGTGTAGTGTTTTTTATATAAACAAAGAACATATATTAAAAGGATAAACTTGATACCACGTTTAGCTATCAATTGGGAATCGAGATGATGGTCTCGGTCAATATTCGTCAACTGGAGCTTTTACCGAATGATTTTTCCACTTTTTCGCGATATATATATATGGAATGTTAATGCGGAGATCTCGGGTTCGAGTCCAGCAATACTGACTTAGATTTTCAAAGAGTATTACCGGATAGTATTACAGCTCACTATCCGGAAATGGCCAGTGCTGTAAGAGGAAGTATCGTGATCATTTCAAACTTTCTGTTAGATCGCGGCACCTTTGACAGATTAACTTTGCTTCACCTTTATTGCCATTTTTTTATTACCACGCTACTGTTAATCCCTTACCATTTCCAAATTATTATTTCCTTTTTTTTTATTCTTTCATCGTACGCCTCTTTCTCACGCTTCCCCGCATTTTTCCCTCTCTTTTCTCTCTTGGTGGTGGGATTGTGGGCACTTTTATCTCTCGGAGTTCGCACGTCATTTATTTTCCGACACCCTTCAAACGTTCTTTTTTCCCCTAAAATTTCTTCACTTATCTTCTGTAGCTCGCCTGAATCACAGTGTTTGTGCCGTTCTCTTCTTCTGTCGCCCGACTAGCTTACAGTCTGTTAATTTCGCCTTTAAATTTTTGGGTCGCTTTATACGCGCCTATTCGCCGTGTTAATTAATATTGACTCCACGGTGAGTAATAAGACTCATCTCTACGCGCCACCACCTTCACGAGACTATAGATAGCACCGCCGGTTCAAGAACAGCGTCACCCGCTTCTACGGAACACTCCATTCCCCTTCCGCTCACCTAAGTTCCTCTTTTCGACACACACACACACACACACACACACACACCCACACGCCACATCTTCCTTTCTCAGTCCGACATTCATCTCATCAACCCTTCTTCGATTCATCACTCACCGGCACCAAATGGTAAGTCGTTTTCATTAGTTTTACACTATTATTCATTTTTGTTTTTTCACCCCCTACTCGCCATCTCGCCTTGGGTATCTGCTGCGCAGACACTTTCAATATCGAGTTTTCACTGGAAATACGTTGAGTCAAAAAAAAAGTGCTTTTTTGGTCTGTGTGTTTTGTGTCTGTATGTACGTATGTGTGAACAGCATAGCTCAAAATTGATAAAATCACAGAAAGATCAAACTTGATTTGTATGGATACAAAAAGTTCCATATGGGATCTGATAAAAGAAGTTATCTGTCAAAAATTGTACCATTTATTATATAATATAATTACATTTTTTGGTGTCTTGTATTAGTGAGAATAATAATAATAATATTAGGAACAAATTAGTGACTATTTCTTCTGGTTTTAACATTAAAAAACCGGACGTTTCGACCTAATGAAGCCATCCTCAATAGTACTAAAACATTAATCACATTTGTAACATAACTTTGTAGAGGTTACATGAGCAATCTGGTTAACCCACCTAAGACTAAACCAACGGTTTTTCTCATATCATTTCTGTTTGTTTTTGAAATGTTCCTCTATTAAGTGTGCAGTAGATATGTTGGTTTAATCAGAGGTGGATAATTAGACTGCTCATTTTATCTCTACAGGTGATTTCCGCAATAATTGTCGGGTGACAGCAAATTTTTGTCCTACCTTTTTAGAATCTAGCGATTGAAATCAAAGAGATGTATCAGCTGGATATGGTTAGGGTAATCCCGATCGTCATATAGGCTAATGGCCTATTGCCTGTTGATACAGTCAAAAATCTGCATGAGCTCGAGCTGGAACCCTGGTTGTTGGAAAAGGCGCAGAAGTCTGTTTTATTATTGGAGTCTGATATGTTGTAGAATACGGCTCGCTTTGATTTACACTTGTACAAAATAATGGACCAACAATTCAAAGAATCAGAGACATTTTCCATGATAGCCTGCTTCTTTTTATGGTCATCGACTGGTTTCGGGCGTTCGCCCATCTTCAAAATGCGTTTGACACAGTGTGATAACACAGACTTGTACAGAGCAAATTCAGTTTACACACTTAAATTCAAACAAGTTTGGACACCTCCAAGTTAATTCAATAATATAAAGCTTTTTCCTTATAACCATAGAATTCAGCATTACGAGAATGGACGATCGCTGTGTCATCCTCGAAGGTGGATTAGATTGTGTCAAGATGTGTGGGAAAGAGGAAAGGTATTGTATAAAGGTTATAAGAGGACTGTTACAAGGTCACTCACTAAGTTGGATAACTCCAGCCAGTGTGGGTTGGATTGAAGAAAGGACGGAAATTCCGACTAACCTGAAAGAAAATTTGAGGTGATTTTTTTGTCTATTTAGAAACCCTAGGTAAGAAAAAATGTTGAAAAGCAAAAAAAAAAAACAAAAATTAAGTCTCCAGAATCGCTGAGTGATTAAGAGTGTGTCTATGGAGACAAAGGTTAGAGGTACGAATCTCAGAATTAAAAAATAAAAACAAAAATTGTAGGCGCCGTGAGAATAGAATTGTTTTAAGGTTTTAGTGGGCATGTGTTCCATTAAAACAGTCTTAACCTTGAATTATACTATTTGTATTATTAATATGAATATGTTTACTAATCAACTTCCGTCCAAAACACCTGATCGAAATTTGTAGTAAAATTGGCCTGAATAAAAAATTCTGTTGTTTTAAAGGTTCCTACTTCTAATCTGAAAATCTATTAAAGTAAAGTGATACATTTTGGTCGACCGATTTTGACTAAAATCTTATTGTTACATATTCTGATCGAACCCTAAATTCAATACCAAGATTTTGCTTTTTGCGGATTTTCGTTTTTGAGTTATGCTGACTACATACACACGCACAGTCTACTTTCTAAAAACCACTTTTTTCGTACTCAGAGGTTCTCAAAACATATATTTCCGGTGAAATACGCAATTTCGAAAATTCGATACGATCGGGAATACTTCCCCATAAAATAGAGAAATAACTTGAAAGGTGTTTGTATCTGCTCGGACAGCCAAGCTGCGCTGAAGGCACTGAGTTCATGTGTCTCCGCTTCTAGGTTGGTAGTAGAATGTTGTAAAAGACTGAAAGAGCTTTCTTTCTTGTAGGATTTGCTTCTAATCTACGCACCAGATCCTATGGGAAATGAGGGGTCCTTTGGGAATGAGGAGGTGGATAGGTTTGCCAAATTAGGCGCCTCTCTCCCTTCCACTGGTCCCGAGCCTGTTGTTGGCGTGTCTTCTGGCACATGTTTGTCAGGCTTCCAGTAGTTATGGATAGCTTCATAGCATTCAACCTTATGGATAAGCACAGTTGGTTGTCGGCTTGTCCAAGATGCCCTTTGGGGGGAGGGTCCGGAGAGGGCTATTAGTGAGACGTTGCTATATCTTTCACGGAACTCTCTCACTCTCTCAGGCATCTGGTTGGATCCCTTATTGGACATTGTGGTTTAAGGAGACATCTCTACGTAATGCTGGGCTCATGCATTTTTTAGAGGCTGTGAGACAGAGGAAGATACACCCATCCATTTTATGACAGATTGCTTGGGTTGTGAGGAAATTAGGTTCACTGGAACTTTGAACGGAACAGGATGTCTGTGGAAGAGCTTAGGCTATTTTTCCACTTAAGGTTATTGTCCGATTTGTTCGGAATGCTGTGAATCTTAGATGGATTAGACCCAGGTCTGGATATTTGTTCCAGACCCGGTTTATTGTTTTTCTTGGGATTTGGTCCCTCCCCACAGACAAATAACAATAATAATAATAATAATAATAATAAATTAGGAGAAATTAAAAAAATGACTATGGAGAAACAAAAAAAAATTCTGAAACGAGGGCCCTACTATCCCCATTCTTATTATCCTAGCTGGTGATAAAGTTCTGATGTAAAATCAAACAAATTTATCATTGAATTAATAGCAAATTAGATTATAAAAAAAAATATTAAATTCAATAGAAAATCCATTATTTCTCTAATAAGATTTGTCTTTAGCCTTAATAACAGGAAATACATGCCAATAAAATCTTCAAATGTTCATTACGTCAGCAGACGTTGCTTTCTACTTAGTAAGTGAATGTTTTCTTTTCTTAAATATTTACTTATGCTGTGAATATCTTCTACATACAAATCATTACTTTCAAGTTTTCATATAAACATTAGCTATTTTCATTTAATTATTACATTAAATTACCAGAAAAATCAAGGTATAAAAACTGCGGAAACATTTTGTTTTTGATAGTTGATTGATTAATTGGTATTCGATAGTTAAATCTCGTTTAGAATCATTAGATCATTATATTTCCTTGGTGACTTGCTTGTTTTCAATAACTCTTTGTAATTATATAAGAATTATTTATATTTACAGTACTACTGTCTAAACAATCTTTAGTTGGCAATCGTTAGCAAATAAATCTCACCATCTAATACAATCACATTCTTTTGGCCTAATCCAAGGTAGAATTTTACTTGCTTACATTTGGTTTTATTATTGCTGTTTTCAAGATCAACCAAATCTCCTTCTTTTACTAGATTGTTACAAAAGTCTTTGTACGTAATTCCTGTGAAACCTCAATTACGTTGAAAGCTGAAAAACTGTTCAGTAAAACCGGCACTTTCGGTTTACTAATTTTCTAGAAACTCGGAATTTTGGCCATTTATTTGTTTTAAGATTTTTGCTTGCTTCTTAATAATCACTTTAAATGAATTATAAACATAATAAAATTGTGCAAACAGCTTCCATATTGCAAACAACTTCGATCATGTTATGAGTTGATTTAAAGATAACGTTAATATCTGTATTTCTTATGTTTCGTAGTTGGGTTCGGTTTAGAACCCGTTATGTAAAAGAACCGTAGACAATTAGCATCTAAAATCAGATACATACAACTGTCCTTCAAACATTGGCTAGCATCGTTACATGGGACGGACAAAGCATTTTTCGAGTTTCCTTACGGGACATTTTAGAGATTGTATAATCAACTACGATAGCACTTTAGAGAAAAAAAACATAATCTCTCCCCTCCCCCAAAAGCCCCCTTAAATGACATCAGGGAAAATGTTTCAAATAAAAGTTGTAGCTCTTTTTATGTATAGTACATATATCTACTTTAAAAAAAAATCGTTGAGGCCTGTCTCGAAAAAATACCCGAAAACTGAAAAAATACATTTCAGTAAAAACGCACTTCCGGTCATACGATTTTTTTAACCTTGGAATTTCAACAACAAATTTAATTTTAATTAATATTATTTATGCGACAGAATTGTATAGTAAACTGAAATAGCACTTTAGAGGAAAATCTAACCCCAAACCCTCCCCCCAAAACTGCTCTTAAATGAATTTTCCCTCCCGGAGAAATGTTCTAAATAAAAGTTGTAGCTCATTGTATGAATAGTTGATATACTAAGTTTCAAGAAAATTGTTTGAGCCATTTTTGAGAAAATCGCAAAAAAGTGAAAAAAAAAAAAAACTAGTAAAGTGGTACTTCCAGTTAGGGAATTTTGACAGATGACCCACTGTCGGATCCCATGGTGATACCTAAACGGAATATCAAGTTTGAACTTGGTAAGATTTTTCGTTTTTGAGCTGTGCTGTTCACATACACATAGACACAGATCATTTTTTTAAAATCACTTTTTTGGACTCAGGGAACCTCAAAACGGATATTTCCTGTGAAAAGTCGACATCAAAAATGTATACAATAACGAGTTTTGTTCGTTCTAAATTTCTTGAAAATTTTTCATTTTATTGCTACTATAAATAATTCAAATAGAAACAAGAGTTTTTAATAGAGTGAACGAACGAAGGAGAAGAAATATTGTTTGGAATTTTGAACTCTAAATGTATTTCAACAAGTTTCCAAAATTGGTTAAAACATAAGATTATTTAAATTTCAGTTTTTTTTAACAGGTTTTTTTTAGTAGTTTATGAAGGTTAAGAAACCACATTAGTATTCAATACTTTTAAAATATCACCGTATTTTTTTTTTAGTTTTATAGATTATATGACATTTTCTAAAATCTAGATTATTTCATTCTGATCATATAAACCAACTTCAACAATATTTTCACACATAATTTTTCATACTTTTTATGTGATTTTTTTAAATTATTTTTTAAAAGATTCTCTCAAAATGTTTTTGTTTGTTCCTTAGTAATTAATTATAAACATTACAAAATTTGTGCAAACAGCTTCCATTTCGGAAATCAACTTCGATCATGTTTAATGAGTTGATTTAAAGAAAGGTTAATATCAGTATTTCTTATGTTTTAAGTAATGTGTTCGGTTTCGAACTCATTATGTAAAGAACAGTAGACAATTACAGTCTAAAATCAGATACACACAACTGTCCTCAAACGTTGGCTACCATTTATATGGGATGACATAGCATACTTACGGGCGGTCCTCAAGGGGCATTTTAGGACTCAGAAACATATCTGACAAAGAAGAAGGCTTGGAGAATGGCAGCATGTTCAGATTCTATGTGGAGATGGAAGAAACTCCAATACATCTCCTAAAGGACTGCGATGCTGCCATTCAGAAAAGTTTTAGGATCCTGGGTAGTTTTTCCAGGAATAAGAGGGGAACATACCATCCCTAGAGTCCAGACTGGATATTAAGATTCCCTTAAGGCGCGTTCTCACGAGTCAAGTTTAGTTGTCCGATTTTAGTTGATCGCGTAAAAGTTGAATGCTTTAACTTAAATCAGTTTTGGTTCATACGTTTCAACTGAAATCGATCAAACCGTTTCAATAAATACTCACGGAGCACTCTGTGAGTTGAAAGCAAACTGTGAGGCCAATTTGGGCGATCCGGAGGTTTACACTTGTCAATACTTGAAAGATGGCGTGTTCAACTGAATGATGCATCCATATTTGAACGATAATGTTTGACTCGGTCAAACTTTTGTTGATCCACTAAAAAGTTGATCAACTTTATTGAAAGAAAAGGTTCTCACTAGGTTTTTTCATTCAACTTCAGTTGATCAACTAAAATTGGTAAACTAAACTTGACTCGTGATATCGCGCCTTTAGGGAATCTTGCTGTAATCAAGAGGTTCGCCCATAGCACCTGAAGTGGTGTTGTAGGCTAAGCCCACGGCACCCGAGGGCCATAGCAAGAAAACCGTGTAAGACGCAGTGCAATAGGCCCTCCCCCCCCCCAAAATGGGACGAAAAAATAAATGTTAATTATTTGAAGAAGCGCATCAAAGGAGTTTCTCTCACACAACTTTCTCTTACTCCAGTTTTCATCATTGTAGTAATTGACAAACTTTATTATCAAATTTAATGAAATTCATCAGTGTCTTTATGGAGAAAAATCACAAAAACTTAAAAAAAAACTGTTCAGTAAAAATACACTTCCGGTTTTACTAATTTTCTCGAAACTTGGCATTTTAGCAATCTATTTATTTCTAGATTAATTTTGTCTAGATGGTAGAATTGTATAATCAAGTAAGATGCACTTTAGTGGCAAACATAATCCTACCCCTCTCCCAAAAGCCCCTATACCCGGAGAAATGTTTCAAATAAAAGTTGTAGTTTCTTATATGTGTAGTTCACATACTTAGTTCAGAGAAAATCGTTGGAGCCATTTTGGAATAATAGAGCAGAACTCCGCAAACTCGGAATTTCAACAACATATTTAATTCTAATTAATAATTATTTAGATGATATAATTGTGTAATAAACTGAATTAGCACTTTAGAAGAAAACATAACCCCACTCCTTCTTAAATAAATTCTCCCAGAGAAATGTTTTAAATAAAAGTTGTAGCTCTTTGTATGTGTAGCTGATATACTAAATTTAAAATAAATTGTTGGAGCCATTTTCAAAAAATTAAAAAAAAAAAACATTCAGTAAAATGGTACTTCCGGTTTAGGAATTTTGACATATAACGTACTCTCGGTTCCCATAGTGATACCTAGACGGAATATCAAGTTTGAACGTTCTGCAATTTTTCGTTTTTGAGCTATGCTGCTCACATATACACAGACTATTTGCTAAAAATAACTTTTTTGGACTCAGGGGACCTCAAAACGGATATTTCCGGTGAAAACTCGATATCGTAAATTTGACAGGATTACCATACTTCCTCTAACTAGGAGGTAAGAGAAATTAAAATCTCTGACGTATCACATTCACACGACTCTCTCCTACTCTTGTTATTACAATTATATATAAAATAACAAATTTATCTCTAAACACAAATTTTATACATATATTTGTCGTAACATAAACCAGGCGGATAAGTAATTACCTACTAACGTTGCTGGCCGCTAGGGAAGTAATTTTATTCTGGCCCAGTAGAGCGCACCAAAAAACCACTGAACCAACTTTATATGACATTTCCAATTTAATGCCCAAAATTCTCCCACTACTATTAAAAATATTTTTTTATTTTTTTTTTTAAATGTTTCAAATAAAAATGATACGCTTATATCTGTGAAGTTAGCATACTATATTTGAAGGAAACGCGGAAGGAAGGCGTTTTCGAGAATATGCCAAAACAAAACTCAAAAACTGTCACACTTCCGTTAACCGATTTTTGTTTTTTCAAATTTAGAATTCTAGCAATGCTTCAATTGTATATTAATATTGTAATGTTTTTTTCCCTCTGAACTAGCTATTACAACTAGTTTCTAAGAGGATTCGCTTAGATAAAACACTCTAAACTTTAATAAGAAAAACACCAATTTATTGTTTTACACAATAAATTACAAATAAAGCACTTAATAATAAATTAATACCCAGTTTAAACCAACAAAAGTTCACTTAGTTGACTTTATATTTACTATTCACAAACGCGCACTTCGTTTGTAACAAGAAAGACTCTCTCTCTGTAAACTGACGTTTGTTCCACTATTTAAGACCGGTGGAGAAGAGTCTGGAAGGTTCTCGAAATTCTGGAAAGAGCTAGAGCGCGCCGCCAGCGCTTCCTAGCGGCCACTAGGAGAACTTGAGGTACCTGCTTTCTCTCCTAGATGGCACCAGTGGCTGTGTTACAATATTATACTGGCAGTATCGCCATTAATTATTGAAGCGGTACTATATAGAGAAGCTTAACCATTACTGTTTTTCCTAGAACCGCAAAACATCAATTTTCCCGGGGGGAAATGTTTCAAATAAAAGTGATTATATGGGTACATAAAATAAGAAGTTTAAAAAAAAATCGTTGGAGCCATTTTCGGGCAAATTGTAAAAAAACAAACAAACAGTAAAGTCGCACTTTTGTTTCATGGATTTTGCCCGAAATCTTTGTGTTTGATGTGGTGGTAGTACTTGAAAGGAATACCAAGTTTGGGGCTTTCTTTTTTTTCGTTTTTGTATATTCTATTCATAATCACACAGAATACAAACCATTTTCTAAAAAATTACCTTTTTTAAGTAATTCAGAGGACCTCAAAACATACATTTCAGGTGATAAACTCGATATCGAAAATTTGACACGATCATAATACATCCTCTTACAGCTGTAAGAGGAAGTAAAAAAAATAAAATCCTGCCCACAAATTACCTCAAAACTGGTTATTTCGAAAATTTTGTCTCACACATAATAATTCCTTCAAATTTTAGTAAGTTGGAAATAAACTAATTACAAGAGTTCTCTTCCTTTTTATGAATAAACTGAATTATATTTTGCTCAAACAAATATTGGTGAGAAAATTAGTTAACTGCATGTAATTATTATTGACTAATAAAGGAAGGTTATGGAAAGTTCACAACTAACCTAATTATAACAATTTCTATTGCATAATATCCTTCCTTTTTTTTTACTTTATAATACAACGGTGAACTTTCACCTTTATAGTATAACTTTATTTGGTAAATAAATGTAGTACAAAACCTTGAAGAATTCTAAAACAATCTATAAAGTGTGGAAAATTAAAACTTTAAAAAAATACTTCCTTGAATATGTGGACGGGTCCAACAATGCTGGTTTAACATCTGGTATTTTATTCGTCTTAGCATGCATATTTCTTTCTTATGGGGTTTTGGGATTTTCATCCATCGTCAGATTAAAATTTATCAAGTTTGTGCAAGGAGTTCACTTCAACATATCATGTTTCTGTTACACTTGACACTTGTTGATTTGTTGATTGTACGTATGTGCGGGAGGTTATATAAGGTTATGTTACTATGCTTGTATGTTTAATGACAAATTGGAATTATTATAAATTATGATTAGACATTAGAAAATAATGTACAATAAATAGCATGTTTTGAAGGATACTTTATAACTGAAATTGGTGTAAGTATGCTGTGTTTTATCAAATCATTTTTATTAGGGGGGGGGGGAATAAGAAATTTTAGGAGTATACTATACTAATAATATATAGCCTAACTACAACTGTACTAATGCTATACTAAATTAGTATAGTATACTCCTGAAATTTCTTATCCCCCCCCCTCTAATAAAAATGGCTTGATAAAATACTGACCATACTTAACACCACTATTAAAATTTAGTTATAAAGTATCGTTCATGACATGCTATTTATTATACACTATTTTCTAATTTCTAATCATAATTTACAATAATACAAATTTGTCATTAAATATACACGCATAGTAAAATAACCTTATAACCTCCTGCACATATATACAATCAACAAACCAACAAGTGTCCGAGAGTAACAGAAATATTGCGTTGAAGTGAACTTGATAAATTTACTCTGACAATGGATGAAAATCCGAAACCAATCAGGAATAAAAGAAATATGCATGTTATGACGGATAAAATATCAGATATATTTGCTTGAATACATTTGTGAATTTAACGACTAATGAAGAAGCGTTAAGATGAAGAAAGCAGGCTGCCTGACTGGCATCGGTGATTTCGAAAAAATCGCTAAAAAAAAAACTGAAATAAAAACTTAACACATCAATAAAGTGGTACTTTACGATTTTTAACCGAAACTATTCGTGTAGATTCCCCATGGTAATTCTATTTCCATCTTGGAACATTCAAAATTGTACACATTGCATTTCTTCGTCTTGAAATATTTTGTTTACAGCAAATAAGAGAAATGTGATAGTAATAGGAATGGTGAGGAAATGAGGAAATGAGTGATGAATACACGAACTGACACTGGATACAAATTTATAGTCGAAGTTGACTATGGTTGAGTGTCCCAAGGTGTACTGCATAATTGACGTGACCTTGGAAGCTCAATGGTAATGCCGTGATGCTGTTGCTAATGGAACAATTGACCTTGCCTGCCCTTGCAAAGAGGTCAAACTTATCCCTCATTTCAGGACGCTAGGATTTGTCGTAGTATGGTGAGTGGATACAGCGATTGAGGGCGGCTTTGGAGTGTGAGAGGAGGACTATCTTGCTATTTGTGGCAAGGATAAGATGATCCAGAGCAAAATTCCTGGCCTGCATACTTACTGTCCTACAGGATTGAAACAGAATGCACTTCCAGTACATCTGCACTTCCATCGTTATACGCTCGGTAGCCGATCCATCGGCGTATACATATAACTATTCAGGTGCAGGGTACCTCTCAGAAATGGTTGCTAGAAAGCGCATAGATTTCGTGCATATTTCGGCATTTTGGTTTTACTGACTGATAATAACCAGGTCCATTTCCAATCTGGGAACTCATGTTTTGTAGTCCCAAGGTGTTGATAGCTCTTCCCTCACATCTAGTTCAAGGCCTAATTTGAGCATCTTGTCTTGACTGCTGAAATGAAGACATGTTGTGTTTTTAGACTTTTCGAGACACCCGTTTAGAACCCGTCACTGTTTCTTAGAACGCGTTTATATAGTACCAAAGTGATTTGCTCTCTTCTCTTCTTCAGTGACTATAATTCAACTGGAGCTTCATGGCGGCTATAAGCGTATTTTGCACTAAATCAAGTGCAACCAGTGTTGTGGTTGTGATTGGTTCCGCAGAGCTGGAAAGCATCAAAGATATTTTCCGTGATAGTCTGGTACTTTTTGTGATCATTGACTGGTTTCAGGCGTTCGCCCATCTTGTTGACATAAACATCCTGATGATGGGCGAACGTCTGAAACCACTCGATGACCACAAAAAGTAGCAGGCTATCACGGATAATACCATACCTCTGATGAAATTAAGTTTTGATAGCACTGTACGTATATGAAGCTGTGACCATAGCTTCAGAGCCGTACTCCAGTAACTGGGCCTAGCATATGTCTTATACGCTAATCTTAGCACATCTTAGATGGCTCCTCCTTTTAACAGATGTTAACTTTTTGAGAAGTGCCACTTCTCATGATTGGCACTTCATGATCCACCATTTTTTTTTTTGGCTGCGATTTTTTGAATGTTTGGGCCCAAGATAGTTTATTCTGAAAAACACTGCCTTCTGAAAATATAGGTTTTTGCCAAAATCCATTAACCGGAAGTTCCACTTCACTGTTTTTTTTTCTTTTAATTTATCGCGATTTTATCAAAACTAGCTCCCAAACGATTTTCTTTAAACTTTGTATACTATTTACACTCATAAAAGCCTATCAGTTTTATTTCAAGCATTTTTCCAGGAATTAGGGAGGGAGTTTGGTAGAGAGCTGCAACCTTTTCCTCCAAAATAAAGTACCAACTTCAAAACAATGTATAGTTCTGCCAGATATGTAATTTTGCTACTTTACAGAATAGTTTTGGGAGGGGGGGATGGATTTCGTAGCATTTTCTCGAAAACGAAAGCTACAACGATTTTCTTTAATGTCGGAGTGCTAACTCAAAGATATAAACGTGCAATAATTAGTTCAAATACAACCTGTCTTGAGTAGAGGTATCCTTACTACCCACTATATTTATCGTGTGATTTTTTTTCTAAAAGAGTTTCTTAAATAAGTATTAAAATGTAATTTGATCAACTAGAATAAAATTAAAGCAATTTATTTTGAAGTTTAAAAGGAACCTTATGTTGAAATATCTTTGAGTACTTCTCACGATCTTACACTCTAACTAAGAGAGCATTGGTGATTATGTATATATATTTTTGCACGAAATACTTTTATAAGGTGTTTTGCCATTTACCATCTACTAGCCGCGCCTTAAATATTAAATTATATGCTATTCAGATTTATTAATTAAACCGGAAGTTTTAAAACCTTGCTTTGCTTTTTGTTTTTTCATAAAAGTTCAATAATTTCCCTTTCTTCTTTGTTATCCCATAAATTATTCCATTTTACTCTTCTTCTTTCAAAAGTGTTTTTCTTCTTGCGAACGATTGCTTGAATTTCCATGTTCCTTTTCGACGAAATTCCACAAACGCCATTATCTTTTCTAATATATTCGCACCAATAATATGGTCCTACCATGCTTCCTATATCTCGGAAGAGACTAGTGCTAGACTTCCCAAGAATTTTGTCCCGTGGGCATCCTTTGGACATATTTACATTGAAGAGTCTGCTCTTCTATCTACCACCTGGTAATTCTGCTTGTGCATTTATCGAACCATATAGATTTCCTGCTTTGTCATAATTAAAGAGAAACATTTAGGTCGTTTTTGTTATGTTTGACCTTGCTGGGTCTAACAAAAGAGAGTGTCTCACTAATTGTCCATACGAACTCTTGGATCTCTGTGACTTTTTGTGGTCATTAGTGTTTTCAGACGTTCGCCCATCAACAGGACGTTTATATCAACAAGATGGGCGAACGTCTGAAACCAGTCGATGATCACAAAAAGTAGCAGGCTATCATGGAAAATATCTCTGATGCTTTCCAGCTCTGCGGAACCAATCACAATCACAACAAAACTTGATTTAGTCTTGGACCTCTGTGAAATCCACCAAAAAGGACGAGAATTCCATTAAGGTTCCTGTTGCACAACTTGCCTGGAGGATAACCTTGTTACCTGTAATGGGAATCCTAATAATTGAGGATTCATAGGATCCGAAATGCGGAGAAGCAGACATTTAATGAATCAAAAGTCAGTTACTCACCATCTAGGAAGTAGTAGATAGGTTGCTGACTGATGCACTGTTGTAAACTGTCTTAAACTGTCCTGAACTGTACGGCTGTCGCTCTATTTATATGAATCGAACTTTCCCTTCCTAGTCTAACCTATGTTACTACCTATGTTTACTAGTTTTTTTTTTTTTGCGATTTTCTCAAAAATAGCTCCAACGATTTTCGTTAAACTTTGTTACATCAACTAGACAAACAAAACACCCTATAACTTTTATTTAAAACGTTTCTTCGGGAGAATTGATTTAAGGGTATTTTTTGTGACAGGGTTGGGTTTAATTAAGGTTTCCTCTAAAGTGCTAGTTCAGCAGAATTACACAATTCTATCATCTAAATAATTATTAATTAGAATTAAATATGTTGTTCAAATTTCGAGTTTCAAGAAAAATTAGTAAACCGGATTAGTGTGTTTTTACTGAAGTTTTTTTTCAGTTTCTGCGATTTTTTCCATAAAAAAAACACCGACGAATTTCATTAAATTTTTGTATACTAACTATAAAGTTTGTTGTCAATTACAATTTTGAAAATTGGAGTAAGTGAAAGTTGTGTGAGTGTTTCACACCAGATTTTTTTTTTTTTTTTAATTTTTCTGGAAGAATACTAACTGCCTATTACAAACATATCGTATCAGTTTTATTTGAAGCGGATTTATTTTTTGGAATTAAATTCTGGATGTAATGTGGGGTTAGTTCAATATTATTGGCGCTCCAGTTCTCGACTCACTATAATATAATTACTTTTACTACCTGTCTACAATTTGAAGTTTAAAGAAAATGTGTCATTGTTTAATATAATTATATAAACAGCAGTAAGGAATGTCGTATGAATTTTTCATACAAGTTATATTTTTTTCATTTGACTATGAAATGTAATTGGTGCATTGTGTTGTAGAGTAGTGGTAGTATGTAGCACGAGCGGTTTAGTAAAAGGGCTTGTAAGTATATATGTTTAAGGGAGAAGTATTGGTAATAATAAAGTAGCCACCACCACTGCTAACAATAAATATATTCTATTAAAATAATAACTACAAGTTATTTGCGAAATATTATAAACTTATTAATATATTGTGAAACTACCACTGAGTTTTAGAGAACGATTCCTGAAGCAAGTGTTCTGGCTTTGAAAGCAGAATGCAGACTGTCTTGAAGGAATGCCCTCTCTAACAAAACAGTTGGCCAATTGGCATTGTATTAATTGAACGGATTTTTGTGCCTTTGTTTCGCTAATAGCAATGACCCCAAATTACAGTACCTGGCTGTTTTCACTGCACTAAGATACATTTAAAATATTAACAAAATTCTATTTTTCAAACTATAAAATATTCTAAACTATTTTTCAAAACTATTATTTTTATCATTTCTTTCTTCCACTACAACTATTTTTAGAAACAAATTGTACCTCTCAAAGAAAGTAAAAAAAACTGGTTCAACCAGTCATTAAATTATTTTAATATTAAATATATATTATTTTCTTTAATATTATATGCTCTTTTTATTTATTATGAGGGTAGTCTCTTATTGCAAGAGTATCATTTATTATTCTACATACGTATTAAATGAAACATTCTGTTTATAAATACAAAATGGAACAGAGAATTATATTCATAACGATTACATAATTTTTCCTTCTTTTTTTTTTGAATTAAACTTTATTATATTATGGATCATATTATCAGTGAACACCAAAAATTCATCATCCAATACTTTCACTTTTTCTCCATTATTTGTCCGGAATGCCAACGAAGTCGTGACTATTATTCATACAACTGGTAGCGGCTAGCTACTACCCATTGTGCAATAACCTCTATGAAGGTTTACCAACCTTTTGTATTGTTAAACATTTCTTCATTAATCTCATATAAACTATTATACATTTAAATAAATTGATTTGAATTATCTTTAGTTTTTTTTAGAACTGTTGTTACTGAACAAAATGTTTCAGTCAGTTTATCTGAATTATTTAAATAACTTTATAGCCCCCTACCCTCCAAAATCATATAATTTTTAATATAATTTGGTTGGGCTCAAACACCGTAAGGTTACCAATAAATTGATAATGGCAATTCCAAATTTTGACACATCTTTCTGGAGTCTTATTTGAGAAATCAAGGTACTTCTCAAAACAGACCTGGACTAAACAGGGATTGCTATTAGAGTGAGAGTGAGTAGGGGATTTAATGTATCCATTTGTGGACTAAATCAGTGGTTCTCTACCTTTTTCAATTACCAATAAAAATGATACTACATGGATATATAAGGGAGCTGATGAGGAGAGAAATTGGGATTGATTAATTAGACGAGATATGAAGACACTGTTATAATATAACTATAAGTTTACACAAACTGCACTGGACTTGTAATGATTTTATAGAATAAAGGGTGTGAGAGTAGAGTTATGACGATGATATGACACGATGCGATGTATGGTTGAATCTGACAGACTGATTTCTCACTGACTTATATACAGGTTCTCCCCACTCTTGCCTGCTTAAGTCAGAGAGTACCAGAGAGAGTCTGTTTTTCTCTCGGTCGGGCTTGGCACTCTCTCTTGCCGTTACAGATATATATATATATATTTTTTTTTTAAGAAAAAAGTATTTATTGGACAAGAAAGAAAAGCGCCATTTTTACACACTCAAGTTTCAGATTTGCCCACAAAAGTGCTAGCGAGTGTAGGGCAACTGAACGAGAGTTTTAAAGAACTTTTCTCTAGAGTTAAATATTAGATTTTTTTCTGCACTCGTATTAAATTGATTCTTAAGTTATATGAATATAAAAAAAAAAAAATGAAAAGGTGCAAGTACTGAGAATATATTTTAATTCAAGTCAAATATTCCCACCATAACCTGTTCCGTTTGGTATAACCTCAAATCCACTGTATCTGGGATTTGTTTTGATCTTGTTTTCACGTATTGATCTTGTTTTCGCTAGATGCCGGGCTTATTAGAGTTGAATAATATTACTTTTACACACTAGTGAGAAAAAGCAGTAGAAATTTAGCCACTGATTTTTTTTTAGTGTAATAACCGTCACATTATTCAACGTTTGCAGAAAAAGAAAATGTACCTCATCAACAAAAATAATTAATAGTTGAAAATGGTACTGTATTATTAAAAATGAACAAAAAAATAGTAATTTGATTAAACATCATAAACGTTTTTCTTTTTTCTTTTGAAACTAATGAGTGCCTGCAACTTGATGACTTTCACACCAGCAGGATAGTTTGTTTCTAGTATCGGTTTTCAGTTGTGTGGCAAGCCTCTTTATAACTAGATAATGTTGAGGGAAAAGAGAGAGAAGCAATAACTTCATTTCTTTCCACAGGAGAGAGAGTGTGAATCTTTCTGTTTCACCTACAGCAATAGAAATGCGATTAGTGTGGCTTTCTTCTAGGAAAGACATCGTAAGTAATTATTTTTTTTTGTAATTTCACATTATTTTTAATTTTATCTTTAAATTACTTTATTTTCTTAACTTTGTTAATAGAGAAATGGTCATTTCATTTGAGGATATCGTCAGAGGAAGGATATAGCGTATAAATGTGTGGCAGAACGTTTAGTCTGTAAGTTCTGCAGAAGAAACTAGAGCCCAGAGATCCGGAAGTGGTCGTAGAAAGATCACAACAGATCGGGGTGAACTATTTTTTTCAGCTCTACAGCTACAATGCTCAGGGATAAGTTATTACAAGTTAGGGAGTCACCATCAGCTCTGAAACTGTTTGAAGGCTCAATAAGGAGACCAGCATCAGGGCCAGTACTAAACAGGAATCATCGTGTATAAGCAGGTTTTAGCTTTTGCCAATCGGCATTTTCAGCAATAGGAGATATATTCTCTGGAGATGAATCGCGATTTGGTCTGTATTCTTTAGACGGGACGAATTCGTTTGTGGAAAAGGCAAAGGGGAGCATTTCATTTAATATACTACTAGCGGAAGTGCTCCTTTTCAACGACAATCAAATATGGTGCGGGGATAGGTTTGGAAGTCCGTACCGAGTAAATTGTTGTTGAAAATAGCGCAATGACCGCTGCTAGGTATGTTGAAGAAGTTCTTCTAGAGGCCGGCATAGCGTCTGCTCCATTTATCGGAGTCAGTTTCATGCTAATACATGATAACGCCAGACCATAAACAGCTAGAGCAGTCATCCGCTATAAATGTGATCGATTACCTATACGTTCTCCGGACATAAATCCTAGAGAACATTTATGGGACATGCTCAAGAGTCGTATTAAAACTCGTGTTCACTTTCCAACTACTCTGCATCAACTACTAGCTTCGCATTGCCCTAGAAGAAGAATGAGATGCCGTTCGACAAGAGACCATTCAAAACCTGATAGCATCGATGTTTCGCCATAACAGGGCCCCTTAGTATTGCCGAAGGAGGTAATACCATGTACTAGGAGGTGAGAACAATTAGTTATGAATATTCTTCAACAATGATTTTTTTTTCGTTCTTTTTCATTTATAATTTTTTATATCAATCCAAATCAAGAGTTAATGTAAAAAATTAAATTATTTAGCTATCGAATTGTATTAAAAATAGATTGTTGCAATAAATGTTATTTATTAATAAAGAGCCTGTGTTAAAACACGTTGATCGAGAGAATCCATGTATGTTCCCTGGGTGTTCGAAACAATAAGAAGGATATGACTTCTGTGTCATCAGAAGATGAGAACAAAGTCCTGGGACGCATGGAAACTTGGAAAACTTTGAAAAAAAATTAAACTCTGTGACATATTTTTCATTTTTTTTGAATATATAGACACACAAACACCACTATGCAAACAGATTATGTACTAAAAACCTTTTTTCCTTTAGCTAACTACAAAACATGAATATCAGTTTAAAAAAAATTTATTTCGCAAAGAAGGAAGTATCGCAAAGCATTTCTCTTACTTCTATAAGAGTAAGTATTACGATGTAATCTTATTTATAACCAAATTTTAAAGTAATAAAGAATTTAAATAGCTAAATTCACAGTATTTTTTTGACTGACAGTCCATCAGCTAGGAATGGTTTTCAATCTGATATTTACCCAAAGTTTTTTGATATTTTGGAATAACTTCACTTAGTTAAATAGTTATAAAACGATTAATATGCTAGATTAATATTGCAGAGATCGTAAAATTAGATAACCTTTAGGTTTAAAAAAAAAAAAAAAAAAAAAAAACTGAATAGACGTGCGTGCGTCACGAATTGTTGTTGCCTAGCTGTAATAGATTGGAGAATGTCAGACTTGTGCAGCCCCCGTTAACTTCATGTAGACCCCCATCATAACTCTGTGATTATTTCGCTCTAAATATGTTCTTATATTGCACAGCACCAAAAAAAAAACATTGTGCTGTCCGTGCTTGATCTTTTAAAATTATGTCAAGACTGATGAATGATTAAAAAAAATCAAAAACTTGTTTTTATAGCTTTAAAAAATTTTTCTTATAGTTTTCTTGAGAAGTTATTTACTTCTAGCTTGTTTATTATGTTGGGAATAGATTTTTATAGCAAAAGTTAGGCCTCAAATCAACCATTTACGATTCTTCTGAATGAATTCTCCATTTCTCTTCCGCAAATCTCACAGTTGTAATGGACAAACTTCCAAATCAATATTATAGCGCTACCGGTTGCAGGATTTTGACCAACAAATACATATCGACTCCACGAAGCGATTTATCAACGCCAAGGTTAGGGCGTTCTATTGTGTAATAGAATCTGAATCACTAAAGATTCATAGATCCAGAAACAAAGAATCAACCTAGTTACTCGCTACCTAGGCCAGACTAGGGTGGGAGATTTTTATATATATATATATGTATATAGGGTAATTCCGGGTGAGTCACCGCATCCGATATAGTTGCCGCACCCTCCGTAGTTTTTCTAGTAATCGCTCGGCTGCAGTCTAATGCGTAGTGTAGGTGCGGGGCGCACTGAAGTGAACAAGTTTTGTGATTAACCCCAACTGGGTTTTAGAGCTATATGTAAGATAAGCAGACAATCCTGCCATACAGTATTTCTAACGACTTATACTAAAATTGTTTCTGTAGGCAAATCGTTTAATCCTTGCGTAATTTTGGTGTTAGTACTAAGCGTAGCATCTGTGTAAAATGTCCTCTGGCTGTGATAACGCCATCTTTCTTTTCACGATGTAGCCAGCAACATGGTGCGGCGTCTCTCCCCCAATAAAATGGGAAAGAGACCGCACCTCGATCCCGGTATACATGCCGCTCTTTTTTTTCTGTCCGGTATACATGCCCAAAGGTATTGAAACTATAATCAGAACGCCAGAAACCGTGGACGATGACCACAAAAAGAAGCAGGCTACCACGGTAAATATTCCTGAAAATAAACTTCATCCTTCTCTACCAAAATTTTAATGCAATCACAAAGTTCTAAAAACTGAGAATATGGGACGACATCTTTCTCTATTTGACAATAGATATTTATCCTTGAAACTGTTACGAATACATTGATTAAGTTGTTAAGCTTTCTAGACATACATTGAACAGATTGCCTAATTCAATAACAGCACGCCCAACCTAAAATTCGGCACGCGACGCCACTTATATACATATGTTTATATAATAAAATAAATGGAATAAAAAAACTTTTTTTTAAACTTGACCCTAAAAAAACAAAAAAAAAACAAAAACAGTTTGACTGACATTTTCAAATGGTGCGTAAATATGTCTGTGGGTGGTGCATGAGTACAATTCGAACTGCATGACTTTTTCAGCAGCAACAATTATAACATAGGTGTGTGAGAAGATGTCCTTCTATGTGAAGCTGCTTACAGTTGGAAGAGAGAGTGAGATTAAGTATTAGAGAGGGTGATAGAATGTCGCCGAGTGACAGGTATCGTCCTTGTCAACAGTGTTTACACACCAATAACACCCACCTACCAGATCTAATCATAAGAAATATACCTTTCTTAATATTACAATCACCATCGTACATATACAACAACCGGCTTGGTTGAGGGTGATAGTAAAAAAAAAAAAAAAAACAAGCCAGCCGAGTGCTGTCAGTATAAATGATAGTGAAAGGCCACAAAAGATAGTTAATACTTTCTCGTCTCTTCTAACTTTATTTGTCAACAAATTATATTGATACCCAGTATTATGATTAATCAGAAATATTTGTTTCAATTCTATTTATTTTCACTTCGTCCAAATGAAGTTAGTTTTTTTATTTTATTATTATTTTTTTCTAGGATTTTTCCTCAAACTTGAGGTTTCCTCAGACCAATTATCCTACTGTAAATACCAAAACATGCATACAACATAAACTCACTATATACAACATATATTTTATACTTTAATTACATACTGTAACTGTAAATATCTTTTGTAAATCTACCAAACCTATATGCATTAGCTATTATTATTATTATTATGTCGGGTGCCTGATGGCGTGGGACCTAAGCCTATGTGGCTTTTATCCCCCCGACGCCCCCCATATTATTCCGTTAGTTAATCTCTCCCGGTAGCTTACCGGTCAGTCTACAATATCCTAAGATATCCTTAAACTCCAACTCGCCCAGGCAATCCTGCGAGTGTGGTGTCCTCCCAAATACGCGAAACCTAGTACCAGCGAAACGGGGACACTGACATAAATAGTGATACACCGTTTCCCTGACTCCGTCGTCGCAATTCTGACAAATGGGACTAGACGTCCTCCCTATGTTAAACAAGTGACTAGACACCCAAGTGTGTCGTCCAGTCACTACCCCCACCAAGGTCCTCAGACCTGTCCTACTGAGGGACAGAAGATACTCCGAAATTCCCTGCTTATTTACTTTTATAAATCTTTTAGCTTGAAGGCACTCCTGCGTGTCCCCCCAGCATTTCTCCAAGACTCTCATCTCCCAGAGTCTAATCTGTTTGTCACGAAACTTCTTTGTGACGGTAAGGGCTGGTTCAGGACCGCAAAATGGTAATGATGATCCCTCCCTAGCCAACTGATCCGCCCTCTCATTGCCCACTATTCCCGCATGTCCGGGTATCCAATAGAGACGCACCTTACCCCTCCGAGCCAAAGCATTAAGCCTTCTCCTACATTCTCCCACTAGTTTCGAACTCCACCATGGCTTACTCAAAGCCCTTAGTGCGGCCTGACTATCAGAGAAAATCCGCACCTCTTTGATCTCTCCCTGCCACTCCCCCACAAGGCGCAGCATTCAATAATGCCCACCACCTCGGACTGGAAGACAGTGGCCAAACCACCGAAGGCCACCGAACTCCCTCTATCCAACTCCTGCAACCATGCTCCCGCTCCTGACAGGCCAGTCCCCCCTCCTGCCTAGAGCCATCTGAATAACAGCGAATAATGCCGTTACCCGGCTCCGTTAGCCTCGTGAGGTTGTCATCCCCTATACTGCCAATACTGATCTCATAATCCTTCTAAAAACCCCATTTCTTGCTCGTCTCATCAAGTTTAGATAGCAGAAATCGCACTATGTTATATACGCATTTTTCAAAACCAGACTTACAGTCTTATATTAAAAAAATAAACAAATAAATAAAAAAGTAATGATTATTAAAAAATATATATATATTAAAGCTTTAAAGAAAAAAAAAAAAGTCAATTAATAAACATAAATAAATAAATAAAAATTAAACGCTAAAAATAACCTATCAACAATATATCAACATATATCAACAATGTAGTGGGTACTGCAGGAATTATAGTTTTCGATATATATACAGACAATACGTAGTTCTCCATTTCAACCTATCCAGCGCGTCTCGCTCGCACAGCCTTCGTCCTGCCATGATCTCTTCGATGCCATTTTGCCAGTTGTTCCTAGGCCAGGCCTCTTTTCCGGGCACCTGGCGGGCTCAATTGCATTATAGTCTTTGGCATTCTACTTTCTGGTATTCTTATCACGTGGCCGAACCATATCAATTTCTTCTATTACTGTGCTCTGCTTCTCCACTATTCTTCTTATATCCGCATTTCTCTTCCTTTATCTGCGGGATATTCTCGCGGAACGCCTCCAGAAATCCATTTTCCTTTATCTTTTTCTGCATTTTCTTGCTGAATGTCCATGTTTCTGATGCGTATTGCAAGGTGCTTTGAACTATCGTTGTATAAATGTGCCTCTTAGTACTGGATCTGGACATTGTTGCTCCATAAGACAGAATTTAGCATTCCTATCGCCTTTCTTGCGCTTGTCACTCTCTTTTCTATATCCATTTCGGGTGTTCCGTCCACTTAGAGATAGATATTTAAAACTGCTTACTTTATTTTATTTTATTATAACTGTGTAAAAGGGTTGCTTGCGATCATATCAAGTTTCTAAATTCGAGTTTTTACTGGGAAAAAATGCATATTTTTTGAAGCTCCCCCGGAAGATAGTAACACCTTAAATTATACTGCAGTCCAAAAAAAGTGTACCAGTATCATTGAACCAAATTATGTAATTTAAAAATTTAACGCTACAAATATCGAAAAACTACCTAAAATCAATTTGGGGGGGGGAGGTTATAAGTTTATATCTATGCAATTTAATAGTCCTAAATTTAAACAAAATCATTGTATCCATTTTCGAGAAAATTTCAAAACTCTCAGAAGCTAATTTTTGTAAAGTTGCCCGTCCGGTTAAGCGATACTTTTTTTTTTTAAATTTGGAATTCCAACAATACTTCTAAAATAAATCAAATCAAAACGAATATAAAATTTAGTAGTTATACGGCGGGACTCGAACTGGGAATCTCCCACTTACAAGTCCATACTCATAACCACTACACCAACATCCTGTACGCTTATCAGGTGTTCTACAATGTAAGCCAGTAGTTTTATCTGTGTAATTAACGGCAACTATTGCTATAGAAAATTTGTGAATTTTAGTCGCGGCACTTATTTTACCATTATATTTGAAGCTATATAATAAACCATTATAATAAATGTGTGCAAAGATTCACGATCTTCTTACTGGTGTTTTGTGTGAAAGGCAGACAGAATACAAGTAAAATATATAGACAGCCAGACAGGCAGTATCTTATTTCTACTTTTTTTATAATATATATAAATGAAAGAGCATGAAATTGCCGCGCTCTAGGTAACAATGTCCCACTTATTTCTACTTCGTTGAACGCGTTTTTATCGTCAACAAGCGTTCTAACAACTGGAGGGCTCACCACATTGTTTGTCAAATATTTCTTGTTCATTACATAAAATTACAATTAAAACAAAACTTAATCCAGTTAAATAATAGGTAAACCAGAAAAAAAAAAATTATGGTGTTATAATAAATGGAAAGATAATCATTATTTAATAATTTGAATAATTCAAATGAAACTTAATTAATGGTGCGCAAAAAAAAAAAATTAAATAAACAATTACACAAATAAACATAATGGTAGATATTTAAGAGATAACTGTTTATATAATCAAATCGACAAACAAAATTTCACTTTATAGCGGTTTTTTTTTTATTAATCATTAACAACTGAAAGCTCTCGAAATGCATTTTGTGAATTTAAATTATAAATTATTTTTAGGATTTAATGTTTCTTTTTATAACAGTGATAATAATCACAAAATTGTATATCAATTTATACTTATTATTAATTTTTTTTTTTATACTTATTGTTCAGAAGAAGGGTACATCCTTAACTCTTGTCGTTCCAAGTTCTGTTCAGAGAGATATCATCGATTTCAAATGACAAACGATGTACCAACAGGCGCAAGAACGTGTGTAAGCACTGAGGCAGCAGAGGAATTTCTTTACTTTTTTACATTATTACATTAATAGCTTTCGAAACTGAGCTTTCAATAAAAATTTATGAGGTCCTTTGTGAAAAGCTCTATCTAATTATCTAATCTAATAAAGGTCGTACCTCAAATTCCGTTTAGGAATCGATCTAAATCTATCAAAAGCCCCCTGTAGCGGTTACTTCACCACGGACAAAAAGACAAATTGCCGCTCCTTAATAATATATATATATATTTTTTAAGCAAGTCTATGCATGTTCAAATATAATCTAAAGCAGAACTCTGCTCGTGTGCTAATGCTATTCTGTTTAGAGAAGTATATGTATATTCAAGAACTAGTTTAAGCATCGTCCTTTACAAATTCTGCGTTAATTTTTCAAATAATAGTGTAAATATTTTTTAGCTTTTAGACATATTTATTTATTTATTTTTTTTATTAAGCTTTAACGTATTACAAAAATACAATAAGCACGTCAACAAATTCTAGCTGTGATATATAAAGAAACTGAGTTAACTTTAATTAAACTTTGTTCTTTATAATTAATGTAATGTAAATATAACCAGGGACAAAATTCTGTACAAAAAAATTCTGATATTCTGTATTCTGTACAAAATTTTATAACCTTCTACTTTTTTTCTAAATATTCAGTAATACTGTAGAAAGTTTTCTCTATTAGAAATCTTCTTACTACTTTTCTGAACTGTTTTTCTTCAATTTCTTAAAGTAAAGTAGTAAAGTAATGGGTATTTTTTCAGGCGGACTTAACGTCCAACTACCAAATTAGGTGTCGTGGACGGGGGCGGAAGTACCTACTTTACTGTTAACATTTTTCATACCAATATAAAATTTAGCAGTTATACGCGGGACTCGAACTAGGGTCCTCCCACTTACAAGTCCATGCTCATAACCACTACACCAACACCCGCCCCTCAATATCTTTAATTTCATACGGCAAGTTATTATATATTTTCCGAGACATTATAGTTGGAGACAAATCAGATTTTTTTTCAGTCTTTTAGCTGGAATGTGTATGTTGTTTTTGCTTCTTATGCCATATTGATGGAAATCATTTCTGAACACATTATTAGTATTATCTTTTATAGCCAATAAATTAGTGATAATAAACAAAGATGGCAAAGTTAGAAAGAGAATGCTTTTTAAACAATGCTTTACAGCTATCTCTATTTAATTTTGTCTAAACATGGTTCTTATTGCTTTTGTTTTTGTAGCTTAAAGGCTAGATTACTATCACAATATAAATACGCTACGCACTGTAAATTTTTAGCGGACGAAAAAAATCGATAGGTAAATGAAATTTTCTATTAATTGAGTTATTTAACACATCAATAATTTTTTCATATTTACAGCCAAAATGGCAGTCCTAAATTTTGGCGCCCGGGGCGCTGAGTGTGGCTTTACTGAATGTTTCTTGTCAGTTTTCCACCATTTTTTTTGCTCAAAATGGCCTTCTCAAACATTATACCAAACTGCAAACTAAATGGCCTATCACTTTTATTTAAGATATTTTTTCAGAAACATTAATGTTTAGGAAGATAATGGGGGGAGGGGAGGAACTCCCTTAAATTTTCCTTAAAGTGCCCATTTCAGTACACTATACTTCTACTATTAGACTTTATTAAAGTCATTAAAAGATATTGCTAGAATCAAAATTTGAAGAAATTCTGTTAATCGGTAAAGCGACTTTACCAAATAGGTCCCTAAGTTTGGGGGGGGGGAATTATCTCGAAAACACTGTCTTGATACTTGGAATGCTGGTAACCAGATAGCCCAAGCCACAAGGAGTATCTGTTGCATCAGTTACTTGGGGAGTAGCGACCCCACGGGTTACCACAGCTCAGTACTCCATGCACTTCGTCAGAACAGTACACAATACACTTAAACTACATACACTCTCCACTTTACAGACAAGGACAAACACAGTATACAAACTAGGATCTCCGTCCCTAGTTAATTGGCGAAAACCAACGTAGAAGGAAGGGATTAGCTCAGTGGTAGCGTGCTGGACTAGCAAAGCGGACGTCCCGGCTTCGAATCCAGCATGTCGCCCTTAGGAGCCTTTACAACTAACTCACTGTCTGGTGATGGCTAGAGAACACTGCTTGGAGGCCGGCTGTGCATTGGAGAAGACTCCGAGGGGCACAATAGATCTTCCAGGTCGCAGTGCAATAATCCCCTACAAAAATCTACAATCGACAACCGCTATCCCAGGAAAACTGATTTTTGGGGGTTCTGGGGGAACAGTAGCGTTATGCTTACCACTAAAATACCATTTTTATATATTTTTTTGTTTGTTTTTTTTTTACCACCTACATAATATTAAATACACATTAGAAGCATTGATAGAATTCCAAATTTAAAAATAAAATCGAAAACGGTTACAATGGTTTATCTTTAAACTTGGTATGCTTGCTGTATAGATCTGTATATATCCCTTCTTAATTGAAACATTTTTCTGAAATTAATTTAATTTTAGAAAGGTATTGAGGGGGGGATTGCCAGTTAGTTTAAAATTAAATTTGCACAAGTTTTGTTGGTTTTTACATAGAGCGCTCTACCAGATAAGGCCGCGTAGGATACAAGTAAAATCCGCCCCACTCCCATTTATGGTCGACCCAACTAAACTTTGCGACGTTACAATTCTAAAGAATATTTTTTTTGATTAAATTGTATTACTAATAGTAGTGCCAACTATGTTGGTCTAGTGGCTAACGTACTCGCCTTTCGTGCGAGAATTCAGGGTTCCGAGTCCCGTGAAGGCAAAGTCGGTGTTTACCCCAGCATCGTGATAAAAAGTAGGAAGCTACAGTTAGTAGCGCCCTAGGTAGCGAAGGACGGAACTAACCGGCGTGGGAACTGGGGCATGCTTACCACACGCCCTCCCCTATTCAAATCGCCGCCTGGCAAGCCTTGGTCCTACATGGGCTGTTGCGCTATAGGGTTTTTTGATTCAATTTTATTACTAAGAGTAAGAGAAAGTAAAAAGATATTTCACACCAGACTTTTTACTTTCTCTTATTATTACGAATCCATGCTCCCTTCAATTATATTACAAGTCATGCTTCCTTCCAAAAGTTACTCTTATTTAGTGACGTCTTCCTTAGAAATCAAATTCTACTAATTTCTAATCGTATATAAGACATCATTTTGAAAGTCACTAAATCACAAGTATAAGTTCAAATAGAAATATATATTTTTATTGAGTTTGAAGGATAACAATATTTTTATAAAAATTTTAAAGTATTAAGTAACCATTATTTTCCAAGGTTCAACCATATAGAATAATTATTAAGGTCTCAATCTAGCATTGCAGATCAAATTAATTTAGTAAGAAGGTCGGTGTTTCGTCTTTCTTTTCAGTTTTGATTGGGGCTGCAATTATAGGGGAAGGTTTGCCCAGCACGTTCTAAACTGCGCCTATAAAGTTGAAACTTAATCAACATATTTCTGGATATCTATTGTGAAAAGTGGAATAATTCAAGTTCTCAAATTTTTTGGGAACTTAGGGTTTGTACAAAAAAAAAAGATTTAGTAGAGAATAGAATAGAATCGGGGGGGGGGGAGCCTCATTCCACTGCGACCTACAAATTGAGGTCTATTGTGGATCCCCTTAAATTACAGAACAGCCCCCAGCTTTGCCCTCCTAATCAATCCTAGCAAAGCTGAGAGCGGCTCCGTCATGAAGCTTTCAGCTTCGGGATTGCCCGTCCCCAGTTGAAGAAACCTAATCCTCGCCAGGCCGGCGCACTCACAAAGGATGTGCGCCTGGGTCTCCTCCTCTACCTTGCAGAATCGGCATACCGCACTATCCGCAAGTTGTAGGTGGTGCATGTGTCTATTCAGCCTACAATGCCCTGTTAGTAGACACACAATTAACCTTATATC
>JAAEAF010007651.1:0-44639 GCA_011037195.1 Triatoma infestans
GAACGCCCAAAACCGGTTGATGACCACAATGACGCAGGCTATCACGGAAAATGTCTCCGAACATAAGGCTTTATTGCACTCGAGTTCAGGTTTTGACCACATGAAGCAGCGAGTGTCACAGCTGAACGAGAATGTAAAAATACTTTACTCACGTGTTGAATACAACATTTTTCTCTGTAACCGCATTAAATTGGTCTTAAGTTATATGAATATAAAAAAAAAATATATGAAAATGTGTAAATACTGAGAGTGTACTTTAATTGAAGTCAAATGCTCTCTCTCTCTAAAACTGCTTCTCTTTGGTATAACCTCGAGTTCATTGCTTTTTGAGATCTGTTTTGTAATACGTTCTTATTTCGGCGTATTGCCGCTAGATGTCAAGCTAGTTTGACATTGAGCATGTCAAGCTTAGTTTGAGTTAAATAATATTACTTTTTTTCACTTGTGCGGAAAAAAAAAATTAATGGTTGATTTTACTTTTCGTCACTTGTGTTTACACTCGTGTTGTCTGTAACTAGAGGCCGGTAGTGCACTGAAAAAGGCTCCAGGCGCCAATGATGATAGGTGTTGACGGGCCTAAATATTAAAAAAAAAAAAATGTAAACAAACAAACATATTGAGCATGGATTGATTGATCTAATTAATCTAAGAGCGATCAATTAAATTCACAATTTGCTCCCTTTCCCCAGAAGAGTGTGTGTATCAAACCAACTTGATGTGTTTGGCTATATAGTTCTACAAAGTTCTGTGGATGTAGGTTGGTAATAATTTTCTGGCTGGAAAGGAAATAAAACTGGTTTCAGTATTGCTATGGTTAAAGTAAATCCATGGTTATGGCTTCAACGTGCTGTACATGTTAAATTACATACTTTCTTCTATTTTTTTTTTTTTTCCAAGCCCGCTACATATATGTAAGTTTGAGAAGTAAATAACCCTCCTTTCCATCATCTTTGTTTTAACTTACCTCCCCCTTCAACACCTTTGTTTTAAAACTGAATGTGTTCTGACTTTGAAAGTTTTATATAAAAAAAAAAAAAAAAAAAAATAATAAGAAAAACAGAACTACACTTTTTATATACACACACATATATATAAAGAAATGTGTTTAAAAAATTTATAAGCATTGTTTATTCGCAATTTCACCGGTCAGAATGGAAAAATTTTCCACAGGATTCTGGTCATTTTCTTTATTATCATAGTGTATGTCTACCATTCATACTCACTTCACCGTTAGATGGAAAAAGGTCTCATTTTTATTCTCTGAACTTGTATATGGGGGTGACATTTGTTTTATCCTTGAAATTGCTTTTTGTTAAATTTTTCATTATTTTATTTTATTCTATGTAGTTTTATATTTTTTTATTTTATTATTATTACTATCTTTTATTATTATAGCAGCAGATAAATTAACAATTTTATTTTCATTCTTTTTTTTCTTTGTGAACGAACTTCTTCTTATTCTTTTAATTATTTTTTATTGTTATAATAGTTGAACAATTTATAAAAATAATTTCTAAAGATAATTTGTATCCTATTGATTAGCTGTTCGAAATACATTACGTTTTTATAATAGTGGCTGGAAATGGTGGTTGATGGTAAAACGAAGAAAACACAAAATTCATTACTTCCTTTTTATACTTACAACTAATATTTACCTATTGTTATTATTATTATTATTATTTGGCCCTGGGAAGGGAAACCCTACGCTATCCCAGGGCCTCACTGGGCCCATACAGCTTCCCAAGAAAACACAATAAAAACCGGTCCCTATACAAAAATCCAGACCCGATCTAACCCATCTAATTCACCGCAGTTCGAATAAATCGACACATAACCTTAAGCGGAAATAGCCTAAGCTCTTCCACAGACACCCTATTCCGACCCTAAAGGTGCTGAACCTAATTTCCTCACAACCCAAGCAATCAGTCATAAGATGGATGGGTGTTTCCTCCTCTGTCTCACAGGCTCTACAAAATGGATCTGGCATGAGCCCCATTATGTAGAGATGTCTTCTTAAACCACAATGTCCAGTAAGAGATCCAACCAGATGCCTGAGAGCGCTCCACGAAAAACACAGCAACGTCTCATTAATGGCCTTGTCCGGGCCTCCGATGAGCATTTTGGACTGCCGAAAACCAACTGAGCTCATTCATAAGGATGAATGCTGTGAAGTTGTCCATGTCTGGAAGCCTGACAGACATGCGCCAGAAGACACGCCAAAAGCAGGCTCGGGACCAATGAAAGGAAGAGAGGCGCCTAATTTGGCAAACCTATCCACCTCCTCATTCCCAAAAATTCCCATGTGACCTGGCACCCAGACTACAAGCACATCCTTCAGAGAAGAAAGCTCTTCCAGTCTTTTAGAACATTCTAATACCAACGTGGAAGTGAAGACACATGAACTCAGCGCCTTCAGCGCAGTCTGGCAGTCCGAGCATATACAAACACCTTTTAAGTTAGTGTTACGTACCCTCTCATCCAAAACACAACAAAGAATAATATTTAGCGATACTAGTGAGGAAGCTAAGAGTCTGTATAGAGCAAAGAGTTACCGAGCGAAGAGTGATGATGTTTTACATGAACGTAGAATGGTAGCGTTGGCGGCATAAATTCTTGCGTCTTCTAATTAGTTCGATAATAAGTCAAACAAAATATCCTGAACATTGATAAGCGTGCTAGAAAAGCGGTGGATACCAGTCAAAGTAAAGACATTTTTCGAGTTAAGATTGAGAAGGTTGCTTGTTTATTTACAATTTTAACGCGTGCTTATTCTTGCTTAATGCTTAGTGCTTAGTGCTTATTCTTGCTTGATTTTAATTTATTTTAATTAAGAAAAGAAATGTCTTTTGTAAGCGCTGCATTTTTCCTAAATACTTAGTGTATGTAAATTATAAAAGTAAATTTATTATAATGGGATTAATTACATTATTATTATTATAGAGAACTTAATTTTGATTTTGGGTATAAATTCAAAATTCAAAATTAGAGCACGCTCTTAGCCGCCACTGGGCCTAGCGCATAGCGCCAAAACCGGTGCCTTTGGTCACTTAGCCTTGCCTACATAGTAGGCAAGTTTCCATCCCTGCCACGTGGAGGCGGACCTCTACATATCCGTCTAGTCCGGCGCATTACCGCTACTTCTCGAGCAAACTCAACAAAGTCTTTAAAATTGTCAGCACTAAAATTAACTCCTAACAATCTTCCGGCCAGTTCTTTCCCCTCCTTATCAGCTTGAATTCATGTGGATTCTTGCCTCGTCGAGGAGAGAACACCGGAAGAGAACGTGATGCACTGTATCCCGTTCACCGCATTCGCAATTCGGGGAATCTTTCAATCCCAGCTCATGGAGCTTAGGATTGAACTCCCTATGGCCCGTAAAATATTGCGTTACAGTTTGGGATAGCTCCAGCCATCGAATGGACAGTTTGTGATGCAAATTAAGGAAGAACTCGTATGCGATTCTCCCTGTCTCTGCTTCATCCCAGCGTCGTTGCCAATCTCATTACTTGAAATACATTTTACTTGAGAATATGAGATGGGTTTTGAAGATTAGTAAAGACGAATAGGTACATGTTTTCGGGCCGCCAGAGTACGAAAAAAGTGTTTTTACCAAATGGTGTGTGTGTGAACAAAATACGTATCTTAAAAACGGAAAAAACGCAAGATATCCGTCAAACTTGATATTCTGTTTTTACTAACCACCGCATCTGGAAACGAAGGTTACGGGAGAAATCTATTAATCGGAAGTACGGCTTCACTGGAGTGGTTATTCCAATTTTTTCCGATTTTCTGTAAACTTTTTGTAATACTTAACGACATAAATAGTGGAGCATTTCTGGGTATCCGGACATACGGGTATAGAGACAACGAGTTGGCTAAGGTGGGATCCACTTTGACATTTTATTGACCCGAGCCAGCTTTAGCCGTCACTAAGCAATATTGTCACAGAGAGGGTGGAATAGGGGATTGGAGAAGTACTGAAGAGACACGGTGGGGTGTATCCAGGCTAAAACATTTATAAAAGATATTAATATAGGGAGACGTAAAGTATTTTCTTTTGTTGACTGGGATTCAATTGAGTGTCCTGATCAGTTTACTAACTGGACATGCCCGGGTAGCCAGTCATTTACACAAATTAGACAAATTAGTCACTTACACAATTTACTCAGAACTGCAATGAGGGAAGTCAAAGAAACGGAGTACAACTATCTAGTCAGTGTCCTGTTTCGCGATATTAGGATTTGAAGAAAATCGGTGAACAGGAAGTGCAACTTTAACGAGTGGATTTTGGAAAATTGATCGAAAACGGTTTATTTTAAAGTTGAAATACTTACTGCTCAGATACAATTCTATAACTTTTGTGGTTTTTTGGGGAATATGTCGGTTAGATTGAAATTGATCAACTTTAAATTCAAAATTAATAAATTAATTCATTGGTTAGAATCTGTAGTTGTCGTTGCGAAGTAAATTGCTGTGTGAAAACAGTCGTCCATTTGTCTTAAATAATTGCTAAAGTTAATGCAACATTTCAGAACCTGTAAATGTATAATATCATATAATTGATCATTTAAAAACTAATTATCCATGATTTATAAACACTATTGACAAGTTAATAAGAATAAAATGAATTTCCACACAGATTAAACGAAGCAAAGAAATGGAAAAATAGTAACAACCCTTTTGATCGTGTGTGACAGTCCGTAGGAAGATTGATTGTAAGAAGCTGTAGGAGTTATAAAGGACAAGAGAGTAGTGGTCAGTTGATAAATGTCCTTAAAATGTGTGTGTGTGTGTGTGTGTGTGTGCTCTATGTGTCTGGGGTATTTGTTTATATATATATATATATATGTTGTAGTTGGTAAGAAGTTGTATAAGAGAATGTGAGAGGCCTTTATGAAGAAAAGAGTAGAGGACTTATTTGCTGTATACAACTTCTGAAGTAAAAAGAGTGTGAGAAAAATTCGAAAGGACTTATTTTATAACTTTTTATCTAATAACTAAGTTTTTTTTTGGGTTAAAATATAAATGGAAAAACTATGTTTTTCCAATAATCAAATTTTGATGATGTCATTCTGGTTTTTATTTTTTGTGGAATGATATTCAATTAATCTTTATTTATAGAATTATTTATCCATAAAAAGAATAAAATTATTTGGTAAACAAGTTAATTATTAGACATGTGATCTTTGTTTTCATTTATCTTAATGTACTATTTCTAGTAAACAACTGTATTTTAGAAGCTTTATATCAGGCAGCTTCTCAGTCTGCGAAGATTCTCTAAACAAAAATTGAGATATATTAGCAATTACAACAACAGGTCTTCAATTCGGGATATTTACCAGCTTTATATTTCATTGTTATTTTTCCTACAAATTTCCCAACATATATAATGTTACACAACACGAAAATGCCAAGAAAGCCGGATCATGACATGAGATAAGTGAGAGAAGATTTTTCCCACAGGAGGTCCCTCAAAAAGTTCTATTTACTTTCCATTGATAATTGACGGGATTGTGAGGCTAAAACCTTTTGATATAATCTCCATGGCTGTCTAGGTGCACGTTTTGATAACTTAGAAAAGTGGCGGCGACTAAAAGCGGGTAATGGATTCTAGATATAACAGTGTGCATATGACCGTATGACCGTGTAAAGAGAAATAAAGAGATTTAACTCACTTGAGGAATACTAAGGTACGGTACGGTTCGTTGGTATGACGTGGCATAACATGATAACTCGTAACCCAGGTTAAGTTAAAGTGTGCACTGTTGGAAGGCTTCAGAGTAGGTGCAGATCTGAGATAAGAAGATCTGCTTTCGAGCGAGGTTTTTAATTTTCGGTTGGAAAAGGCAATGCGAGCCATTCAATCAAACTCCGGGTGCAGCATTCATAATGATTGAACACAGCACCCACCTGGCATATATGGACAACGTATTGATCATAGGCAGAACCAAAGCGGCCCTAGAAGAAGCTGGAATGAAATGTGGGCTGGAAATTAATCAGGAAAAAATAAATATATGAAAAACTCGAGATCCAAGCATGAAAGAAATCCTTTTATGCAAATTGGATACCACAACTTCCCAGTGTGCACCAGCTTGAAGTTCAGGGGTCTGATAACCGACAGTAATGACATTATCGTGGAAATTAGAAAACCGATGACTGTAGGCTCTTCAAAAAGCAATGCGGTTAAAACAATTTAATCCAAGTATGCTAAAATAATAGACTATAAAACTGTGATCAGGCGAGAGTCAGACAAAACTTATTATTATTTTTGTCTATTTTATGCGCTCTCCTCATTATACTCTTCATCAGATTTAATTTCTACACTTATAACTTGCAGATAATTAAATAAATAGAAAATATCACATAAACTAGAGCTGAGGTGTATGAACTATTTATGTAACAAAGTTTCTATTATGTATGTGGTATATATATATATAATGTAAGCGAATGGTTTTGTTTGTAGAAGCACCAGTAAAATAACTATATATAGTGTGAATATGGCAAGAAAATATGTCTCGACTGAGACAATGGCCAAATATTTTCACAACCAAATCTAATTTGTAGTTTACCCTCTGGAGAGGGTGGAGTATAGGAATGGCTGTATATCCTCTTGGTTGTTGTCCCCATGTCCTAGGAAACGGTAGACGAGGGTGACTTTGCACTATATATTATACAGAAAGAGGGAAGGGAAGGAAAGCAGAATAAGAGTGGATAGCAAAACTGTAGGAGATGGATGTGCGGGAAAATATCTGTATGGTACCCACATATACCCAGACAAACTCATCCAACAATTCACCAACCTCATACACATTTCTCACTATCAAGAAAACTTGTTTCTCACCCGGACACTCTTGGTTTTTACCCGCCCAGCTCCGCCCACTAAACTCCCCTTGCACTTTAATCTCTAATGTTTAACTGAACAAGCGACTCCGTTTCTTAATCTTGTAGTTATCGTTAGTGTAGATTTGTTGAAGAAAAAACAAGAAGAAGGTAAAATTCACAAGACTTTAATGTCCGAAATGTCGTGTAAAATAAATCAATTTTATGAAACATTCGCACTGCTCTCTCAAACTTCACTTAATTCAACTTATTAATTGACTAATTTTCATATAATTTTGGAAAGTTAATCGTCACATATTTTTTGTTTATTTTATAACTTTTTTATTTTAAAAATGAAAAGAATTTGATTAATATATATTACATTTATTAGCAGTAAGATTCAATATACATTGAATCTATCGGCCCGCTTTTCATTACTGTTTTTATAATAAATAGAAACTAAATTATTTTTATATTGGTAAAAAAAAAATTAATAAATTAAAACAGAACATGGAAATCAAAGGAAATCAAGAAAAATGTAAGAACGCAAACATTTAAACTATTTCACGATATGATAATGCATTGTATTTCGCATTTCATAAAATCTATGAATGACAAAGTTTGTATACATACAAAATCGTTGCATGAAAAGTCCCATGTCTGGTTGAATTTCTCTTGTATTTAAACATCAGTTGTATTTTAAATTCACTTCATTTTTTTTTTCTGTACTTGAACTCTGAGGAACTTCATTTTTGTGAACTTTTTTTTTTTTGTCATCCTACAGTTATGCTGGCAACTGCGGCCATGCGCCTCTGTCTTTCTTGAGCAGTTGCCGTCATAAATTTCTGAACTTATATCCATCAAGGTAGGATATAAGTATACATAGAATGCAGACAATCTTCCACTGTGCAACACTACCTCATTCTGATCCCTAGACCATACCTATTCGACAAAGGTGCTTTTGTAGATAGTCGTGACCAGTGGCCATTCGGAAACACGCCACAAATGTATTTCTGGGGAGATTCGGGAACACCCTTCCTTTTTTAATAAATAGAAATTCTTTTCAACAAAGCACTCTACTGCCATGTTCCACTGCTTTGTTCATTTCCTTTGTTAGTGAGGCCTTTATCAATAGAGAAACACTTGTTCACAATAAACAATATATTTGGCATGCTCAATTATTTTTAAAAATTCCTTACTAGTGAATAAATGTTCAAAAAATAGTTTAAAGATGATATGCTAAATTTTATGATAAATTTAATGGCTCCCCCTTCATGAATCGAACCCAAACCTCTTGTACAAAAAAGAAATGGGAACATTGAGCTAAACACAGGCCTTTCCTTCATTTTCTTGGTGTTAATTTATAAAACGATTAACGAATAAGCTGGAATCAACTAAATCTTAATATTCATTTTGATGTTGGTTTTATTTCGTAGTAAATCGTTATAGAGTTTATTGGAAATTGTTTAGAAAGGAGAGTTCTAAGGAAACCGCAATCATTAATTTCGAATCATCCCTGCTATTATTATTATTTTATCATTATCAGAATGCCAGTCTGCTATGTGGTTAAGTCTTCTAGATTATAGACCTCTTTCTTCCCCCCCATTAAACCCTAAAGGGAAAACTGGCTTATCCCTTAGTTTGAATCTGCGCGGGATAGTTTTGATAAATTGCCAAGAGGGAAGTTGTACTGTATTCCATTCTTGAAGTCCAGCAAATGAACAACCATGGACGAACCAGCAAGACGCCACATTCACAATCCTCTAAAGCGATTACAATCCTTATAAAGATGTCATCCCTCTCAGCCGAGTAAAAGAAAAATATGGAAATTGTTTTATTTTGTTATACAGTATATTATTTCTCAAAGAAACCTACTTTTAAAAAAAAAACATAGAAAGAGCTTCTTTGCAGTTATTCGCTTCCATTATTCGAAACGTAACTTCAATAAAATAATAATACACTACAAATATAATAACGGTGATCCACAAATTCTATAATAAAGATTATTCCATTACAATGATTTCAACCAATCAAATTAGGCATTCCAATGATAATTCTTGGCCATGCAGAATATTAATATAATAACGTATCTGATTGGTTGTTGAATATCAGCTGACAGAAATAAAATAAGAGATTATAAACAAAAAAAATCATTATCAAAACTTACTAAATCTGAATCTGAATCTTTATAAGTAGATTCCCCCATCTGTAAATAGAAGGGAACTTCTGTAAATATTTAGTAAAACTTTGAAATACCATGAAAATTTGTCATTTAATTCTAGGATAATGCGCAGTTACAGAGAAAGTGATGTGTACTTTTCATAATAGATTCTTTTATTTTGAAAAAAAAAAACAACTTGAGTTTCCGAAACTCCAAAACAAAGAAATCATTCTGAAAATCAACAAAGACGATAAATTCAAGGCACTGTGCAGTTTTACTACCTATATAATGCTATAATGCCGAGTTTGAAGAAAATCAATTGTCATCTTTTATTGCAATCTTTTATTTTCCGTAATCTGTCTTAAAGTCTGAAATATTGTCCGAATCTAACTTACTATGACTATGATGAGAACAGAAATATTTATATGATCTTCATAATATTCTATTTGTTTTCATCACTTTATCCTCATCAAAATATGGGGATATTGTCCTCGGTTATCTTTGCCGTCTTCTTTTTTCTTATTATCATAGTCACGAGCTTCATTCTCATAATTTCTCGTACATTTATTAAAAAGAAAAAGAAATTCTTTATGTGAAAAGATAATACGGAATCATTTGTTAAGAGCACAGTGAGCTTTGGTAATATCAATGTAATGAAGAACTCAATAACCTATATCTTTTGTTATTGTGACTTCTATATTTTTTTATTCACTTTATTTTTTTTTTAAAAAAGAAGAACTTCGTAAACAAAGCAAAGATAATAAAGTCATTTTCTATCTTCACTTTCTTCGCTATTTCTTGGCTCCACATTTAATTTAATAAGTTTGGTTACTATGGGTGGAATATTAGATTAAGAAAAGGGATATGAAAGCGGAGCTTACAAATCGAGGCAAATATATGGGTGCGTCTTGACGAAGACAGTACACATTGAGCGCGCTCTCAGTGTTATATTAAAGAATATAATTTCACGTTGTGCAAGAGATGTTGTTTTTTTCTTTTTTTTTGGCAGGAGTATGGGTTTGGTAGGGCAGGAGGAAAAAGGAAAGATGAAGTGTTTTTTAGAGGGTGGCACCATTCCTAGTGACGTCATATAGCATCTTCACCATCCTCTCTGATACCACCCCCTTTTAAACCGCCCAAAACTCTGTAGAAGAATGGTGTGCTAAGTTAGCCACAAAGTGTCACACACGTGACAAAAACTCTTCCTTTCCTCAAAGTCCATGGACTACCATGTATTCCCCAGACTCTTTCCTTGGTAATTTGTTTTCACTTAGAAAAGCTTACAGTTTCTCGCACTGTCTGTCTCTTTGTCTCTCTTGCACACTCACTTGCTCTGAGAATACCTACAGCTAAAGAAAGAAGAGAAGAGGACCCAAAGAGTCGGAACGTCAGATAAAGGGTCCATATGTTGGATTCTGGGACCAAACTTTTCCAAACCTTCTCTTCTCCTTATTCACTCTCTCTCTCTCATTTCCACAGTTTCTCTGGTTCTCAATGTTCCCTTCCTCGCCGACCAGATACCTACTTGTCTCCAGATCTTTTTCCTACTTGTCTAATTTAAATATCACAATCTTTGTCTTCATTTTAACTTTCTGTAGTAACTTCTTTTCCATTTCTTTTTCCTTTCTCCCTACAACAGATTTATCTCAGGCTAACAGATTTTTTTCTACCTATTTTTCACGCTTCATATTTTTTATGAGAATGTCACTGTTCTCCTTTCTTAATTAAACTAACAAATTTCTGCTGATATCATATTTAATTAACTAAAACTTTTCCTCATTCTTTTGAACTTTAATACGTTAATGCTTAACAATAATATATTTTTAATATTTATTTATTTTTATAATGATTTCAAACAAATTAGAATAAATTAATTAATTTGATAATTTATTCTTCAATTTAATATTATTCACATACTAGCTAACCCGACCACGCTTCGTTGTGGCTCAGTCTGATTTTTAGTCTTAAACATGCGTGATTTTGATAATTTGTTTCGATTCTTTGGAATTCCTTGTCTACTAATTCTTCTTTTGAATGTAAAATGTTGCAGAAATTAGATGGGAATTTGTAGGAGCAGTGCCGTTACCGAGTTCGAGTAATTGTCTTGAAAATAGATATGACAGCTGTTGGATCGTTTTGAAGTTGAATTCTCATATTCGTTGTTAAATGATTTTTTTTTACTGTGCTCCAAAGAGTTGAATATTTCAAGCAGGCATGGAATTCGTCAGCTGGTGTTGAGCGAGGTATCACTGGAAGTGTTTGCCCTGAAGTCACCAGATGGTAACACCAATGCTCCACCAAATGGAACCTGATTATTTCGCAAGTCTTTCAATGTATTGGTCTAATGCTTCCTATGACTTCTTATAAGCCATTGTAGAGTCATCCCATACAATGATTTTGCACGCCCGAAGAATCTTTCCCATTCCTGATGATTTAGAAATGTCACATGTTGGGTTTTCTGTGAAGTGCATGTTTAAGTCATGACAGTTTGAGAGCTGAATGCGCTGTTCTACCTCCTTCCATCAACGTAGCAGCAATACCTGAAGAAGCAAGTGCTAACGCAATATGGCCGTTTGAACGGATTTTAGCTCGGAATTTCCCGTTTCCGTGGGAACTTCGGAATAGAGGTACTTATAAGTAGTTGAGAAAGAGGTTCAGAGAGCGCGCCTCCACCGCAACGCATCTGAGTCTGTCTATTTCTGCCAAACTCGCGAAACGCTCGGAATTTCCCGTTTCCGTGAGAACTTGAGAATAAAAAGTATATATACACACTCTTATATAGAAATGCAACGTTGTGTAAAAAATTTTCAAGTCAATCATCCATCGACTACTTTACGACTTTTGCGGCCACAAACATATGGATGCTGAATTTTTATATATATAGATTTTAGCGATTTTTATTTAAACCTAAAATTTATTCTAATTTATAGGTAGCATATTTTTTTATGAAATAATTACATATGGTCCCTCTGCTATGGATCCCTCTCTTAGGATGCTATTACATATTGTATCTTATAGTATTTTTTTTAGAAAAAAGGAAGTTATTGATTGATCAGAATTTCGATCAGAAACTCGTATGTTGTCAATATCAGGACCTGAGGAGTTACCGACAACAAAGCTGGGGGAAAACAAACACTTTAAATTCAGAAAAAACACAAAATTTAATAAAACAAACAGATGAAAAAGAAATGACTGATGAAATATAGCGACATACAGCAAACACAGAAATGTTTTATCCAAGAGGGAAAAAGAAGATTGGATAAAAAATTAACATGATGAATTTATGCGTTCATGATAATTGAAAGAAAATCTTTGTTAGTTGGTTATACAGTTAGAGTATCTCGGTTAGTTCCGGAAATTCCAGAAATTCCGGCCTTGCAGTTTCCAGGAGCCCATTTAAATGATTTATCAAGATTCATCAGCCAAGCAGCAGGTGTGGATCAAGACTCTGAAGTTACAGGCACATGGGGTTTTGTTTCCTTTTCCTATTTTCCACGTCCTTGACCCCCCAATATGGGCTAAGGACACATGAGTCGAACCACACTAACTTTAAGGTTTCTTGTTTAAGGTAAGCGCATTCCTTTTGGCTTGTTGAAGTTAATAAATATTTTTGCTACTTATTTTAAATTTAATTTAATATTCCATTTTGTTCATATTATATGAGCCCATTTGCTCTCTCTTTATTCAACATATATACATACGGTCCACTTAATGTTTTCACCCCTTTTCTTTTATTTTCATTTCCTTTTTTATTTAACAGAACCCACCAGGGGGACTGGAAAGCCTATAAGAGGCGCCCCCCTTTCACCTTGTAATTTTATTTTATTTTTTATTTTATTTCCTGTTTTTTGACTAAACAGAGCCTACCAGAGGACCCACAAACTTTACCCTTAACATGGTAAATGTTATTTACCAATAAGAGACAATAAATAAAAGTTTAATGCCACGACTCTTTATCTCTTTTCAAATTCATAATTTGGCCAAGATACTCTAAATATAAAATCTAAAAATACTAATAGCGATTTTTGGTCTCTGTTGCAAAAAAACAAAAACAATTTAATTACTCTGGATTTATTCTCTCTCTCTCTCTCTCTCTCCCTCCCTCCCTCTCACTCTTATGAAAAATATTTCTGAATTAGTTGCTTTCATTTCATCCATATTTCATCAATGTTTGTCTTTCGCCTACGGTTTTTTTTTTTTTGCCAAAATTATTTGTTTCCACAGAATATTATTTCATTTATCTGTTTATTTTTCTCCCTGCTTTATACTCTTGTTATTTTTCCAATCCAGATATTGACATAATATATTATCGCCCAATAAAACGTAGTTTTCGATTTTCTTTCTAAAAAAAAAACAAAAAAAAAAACCACTAATATATTCAGTAACTATGATTTATAATAGCGAAAAGTATTCGCGCTTCCGGCTAGCCACGTTTCTACTTTCCGGTAGTGATAAAAAATTTGCGTAAAACACAACGTCTCTTACTCCTCCTAATACAGTTGTATATAAGATAATAAATTTTATATTAAATTTCAAATTTTGCACACAAGTCCTAAGATAAATAAACAGGTGGTGGATAATACAAGTACCAACCTATCAACAAGGCAGGTACAATGGTACAATGATTACATTGTAGACAGGCCAATAATACAGATACAAACTTATCAGAATACTAACATCTCAGATTCCTTTAGAACTACTTAAAAACATTTGTTTTTTATTTTTAAAAATGTTACAAATAAAATTGATTGGTTCATATCTGTGAAGTTAGTCATTCCAAGTTTAAAGGAAATCGTTATAGTTCTTTTCGAAAAAATTCTCAAAAAATTTCCGAAACCATTCTGTAAAATTGCACTTCCGGTTAACCGATTTTCTTCAAATTTAGAATTATTGAAATCTTTCTAATGTATATTAATATTATATAGGTGGCAAAACCATACAACCATACAAAGTGGTACTGTAGATGAAAGATTTAAAGATACTGTTCCCCCCAAAAAATTAATTTTCCCGGGAATCTGTTTCAAAAAAAAGTGATAGATATTTATGTGCGCAGATAGTACACGAAAAAGTTTAACCAAAAAATCTATTTTCGAGAAAATCGTGAAAAATTGGAAAAAAAAAAATCAGTAAAGCGCACTTCCGGTTTAGCCCAAAACTTTCGTATCAGTTGCTGTGGTATTGCCTGAACGGACTACCAAGTTTGAGCTTCCTGTGATTGTTGAAATATTTTGTTCATTCACTCACACATACTACATACAAACAGACACATACATACATACATACATACATACACACACACACACACACACACACACACAAATATAACTCGAACATTTTATTTCATATTCGGCGGCCTCATGCAGTTCCGGTGAAAACTCAATTAGGAAAATTCGACAAGCTCGAAATAATTCCTCTTACTACGTAGTAATAAAATCTATTTAATGTAATGATTTTTGAAGGGGGGGAGAGCGATGACTCAAGGTTTTCCGTCAAAAGTACTATTTTAAAAAAAAAACAATGTTCTAATATCTATGTCATACAATGGAGATTTGATACTTTTAAAAGGAACGAAGTTTGAAAAAAAAAAAACGATTGATCATAGATATTGCTTTACACTATTGATTGTTCAGTTTTTCGCCCTTTCTCTTGAAAAAACAAAAATACTTCAAAGTTATTCCTAAAACGTCCTTTGTATTGTACCCCCAACAACGTACCATTTTTATCTGTATTGTTTGTCTGCAAAAGTTAATGTGAATTACTAAAGGAAGCTTGTAATTCTCATCGGTGCCACTGTAGTAAAATTTGTGGTTCCACTATGGTTAAGTGTTTTAAGTTAACTGAACGAATATTTGACTTTTAAGAAATATTTGCCATTCAGAGCTGGGAAATTTTCAGTGACAGAAGGTCATGTGTGGATTTCACACCAATAGAAAATGTTCTGTATCTTCTTGGAAACTGCGAGTTTTGTAAAATGCAATATTGTGATATATCTCTAATCAATTAAGAAAGTATGGTCCCAAACTATTGTAGACTTCCTTAGTTATGTATATCATAATAAGGAAAAATCTCTCTGTCAAATACGTGTGTGTCTCTTTAAGCTTATTAGTATATTTGGATTGGTAACTCCAGCAGACAGTTTCTCATGAGACACATATTAAGTGGAGACCTTATAATGCACAATAAAGGACAACTATAAAACAATGACGTCTGGAACATTATGGAAAGGAGGTTAAGACTCCTTTTTTTTCTTTCCTCAATGAATGAACTTTAGATTTATTTATTTGTTTGCATCATTATAAAGAAGTTTCATTCTTCATATTAACTACAAAAAAAAAAACAAAAAAAAAAACATTATTCCATAAACTACCAGAATCATATATATATATTAAAAGCTTAACAGTCTGTTTATAAAACATGTTTTCAAACGTTATATATTAAAAAGTGACCATTAAAATTTATATTGCAGAAATAGCTTGATCAGTACACTCTTGTTCGTAATAAAAGTGCAACCATAAAACTTATGTAGATCAAAACAACAAATATGGTCCAACTAAATGGACATCATTATTTACGGTCATTTATTTTGTTTTCTCTAATTTTAATGATCTACAAAGAGATATAAAAAGTCTGTCGCCCCATCCCAATAAAAAAAAAAAAAAAAAGAGTAAAATATCTAGACAGAAATTTAAATTTCCTTTTGTTGATTGTTAATTTTGTTTTCTGTATAAGCGTTTGTTTTCCAATGATAGCTTTATTTGTATTATTTAAAAAAAATAAAGCAAAACTTGGAATATTGATCAATAATTATTAGACCTAGACTTTTACTATGATCATAAACTTGACAAAAAAATCAATCGGGAAACATTAAATGGTTCTAATTTTAATTATGATACTAAAACTCAGCGGCTTACTAAGAATGCACTTATTCCACAAACGAATCTATTTGCTGTCTGATTTCATCTCACTGCAACCTCTGTTATCATTTACAAACATTTTTTATTTCTTATTTTATTTTTTTTTTCTTAGATGCCCTGGCCCTGCCACTGACGCGAAAACCCTCCAAAAATTACTTTTTCCCTGGAAACATGATCAATATAAAAATGATAGGCGTGAAAGGAAGAAATTAAAGAACACTGTTTGATCTATGGCTTACACCGAGTGACTATTTAGCAACTTTGTCTCTCCATTAAGAAAGTTTTCTGATACAATCTCATCTATTATAAGAATGGGATCTCATTTAGGATAAAAAGTGCATAAGTGTTCATCCCCCAGTCTTTACCAAACAAAAAATTCCACCCTCCATATAGAAATTAGAAGATACGTGGTGGGGGCAGGAACTGTCGGTGTTTTTTGTTTGTTTATTTGTTTGTTAACTTTAAGAAGGTAGTTGACAATTGTTAATACACAGGAAGTAATATCATTATTCAAAGTAGTATTTAAGACAGAACCATTTAAAGGTGTAATGTATATCCCATAGAATTCCAGGGTTTTTCTGAGGCAGGGAATAGGGAAAGTACCTTAATCGTTGTTTGTACCCCCAAACAATATCAGTATTTTTTTTTTTTACTCAAGGTGGCGCTTTTTATGCACGAACTCTCCCTTAAAACAGTTAAAAAAAAATAACTACCAAATAAAGCTGAGATCCCCTCCCTGATTTTACTTCGTCTTTTTTTTTTTGTATACTGTTAAACAGAGTTTGATTTTTAATCAAATGACTCACATTCTCCCCCTTCCACCTTTACCGACACTTCCTGGAAATATATATATATAGTATCTATCTATCTGAACCCTCCCTAAGAAGAAAACCACACTAGTGCCATCTATGTTGAATATCTTATAAGTTGTTTTGAATATAAAGTGGTTCTTCTTCAGTTTCCCTCTCCCCCTTTTTGTTACACGATGAAGATCTACTAGAAATAGTTTCTCCATGTATCAAAAGAAAAGAAAAAAGAAATAACTTGTCTTACTTAAGAATAAAAAGAGAAAACAATCTTCTATTCGACGATCAAAGGACACAAAAAAACATCCTTTATTCAACGGCTCTCTTTGTCTAAGAAGATTGAGGATTTGTTTTCTGAAAGAATACGAAAGTTGTAACATTATCGAAATTCATTTAGACATCAGTTAATAGTTGTTGAGGTTGGAAGATTCTAGCCCATGGAGAATCTTCAAGGAAGAAGGTGTACCAAATCGTAAATAAATTCGTTAGCTATAGCTCTTATTGCAAAACCAAGAATTTAACCGTTACGGTTTTTTTTACCCTAGCCATTTCTATTTTGTTTTACTACTAGATTTCCGTTCATTAGGAAGAAAGCCACGTAATCTCTCAAATCTGTTTCTGGTTTTTGTATTTTTGGAAGACGAGCGTTCGATATGTATTCTATTAGAAATTATCAATTTTCAATCACTGGCCAAAATATTCTGTCTCAACATAGCTAGAAATCCCAAAAAATGTTGAGATTACTTAATTTAGCAGTAAACAAATTCTACAAACTTAAACTATTTCAAGAAACGTCATACAATGTTCTCATGTTAAATATAACAATCTTGGATGCTAGATGCTGAATTCTGCAAGATAAACTTGATTATCCAGTGATTGTGGATTATCTAGTTAGGTTAAATTATAAGGACTTATTTGGAAGGGTCTATGTTCCTTCCAGTATTGTGCCCTGTAATGGGTACAAGGACAGTACATCTTTGATTATACACTCGGAAAAAGATTTACATTTCTATTTCTATAAGGAGAAAATATTTACAGTTTTACACAAATGATAGCCTTTTTCTATAACAGTTGAGTGATATGAGAATTTTTGCAATAAAACAAGTGGCTAAAGTTGTACTTTAATCTCTAAACAATAAAAGTGATTATTTTGTAATCTTTGGAGATTAAAAGCAATCACAGTGATGCCACCATTTTTCAATTAAAAAATGTTAAGTTCAAATGAATTTGATAAAATATATTATTAATATTATTAAAGTAAAATAGAAAGTCCTAAGACAACATTTGTTTTAACATCTTAAAATCAATTTGACAATTAATTAAATATCAGAAAACATAAAACAATTTTGTTTAACTTTAACGTAATTGTTCTACATTTTTCTGAAGCTATTCTTTCCCTTTCCAATCGACAACATTCTCATAGAGGATCTTAATGTCGAAAGTTTTTACGTCCTTTTTATTTTCATCTATTCGGAGTAAAAGGAGAACGAGTCAAATTTTTGAAACTGAGTTTTCACCTGAAATTCATGTTTTGCGATCTCCTGAATGCAAAAAATAATGTTTCTAGCAAACAGTCTGTGTATGTGTGTGTGTGTGTGTGTGTGTTTGTGAGTGTTGCCATAATATCTCAAAACTTGGTGATAATTGGCACGAAATGCAGTAACTGGAATTTCGAATTTAATTAATTTTTCTATTCCTCAATATTTCGCAGTTTTTCTGAAAAACACCCGCAAAGTTTTCTTCGAACTTGTTATACTATCTAAAAACAAAATATTTATCACTTTTATTAGAAATATTTTCCAGTGCAAATTGATATTTTGGAGGGCTTTAGGTTTTCCTTTTAATAGTAGCGGTTTTTTTTGGTTACTTTGGTTCTACCACCAATATAATATTAATATACATTATAAGCATTGGTAGAATCCCAAATTTGAAGTAAATCATTTAACTGGAACAGACATTACAGAATAGGTTTCTGAGAGTTTGAGAATTTTCTTGAAAATCCTCGGAACAACGATTTTCGTTAACCTTGGAATGCTCACTGCACAGATACAATTCTACAACTTTTATCTGAAAGATTTTTCCGAAAAATCTAACTTTATGGAGTTGTGGGAGCTTCAATTATGCTATAATTTAAACTGCCGCTTCAAGCATTAGTTGTAACAGAGGATGCCCCCCCACTACCTTGTAAACATAACAATTTTAAAGAAAATTGTTGCATTATATTGTGTGTTATTGCAGTAAGCAAAGTCGTATGAGTGTTTCACACCAGATTTTTTTACATAATTTTAATATTGCGGAAAAAATAGAATATTCAATCCAGAATATCTTTTTACAGTTTTCAGCGATCGTGTAAAGCAAAACCAGTATTCGAATGGTTTTTGAGTGCCAATTTACAAGGGTTAATTTATCTTATCAAATGAATAATTAGTTTTGGAGGGTAGGAGGAACGTTTTTACCATTACATTGCTGACGGTTATGACTGGCTTTTGTTTTTCCCCAGCAATAAAATAATGGTTTCAATAAAATAAAATAATTTGTTCAAAGCCAAAAAAACAAAAGAAATGTTTATAATGGATTATCGTGTAGAAACCAACTAGTGACTAGATGAAGGTCAACTCAGAATAAAAGATAGGACTAAGTAGGAAGTTGAATGAAGGGCGGAAAGAGAAGCGACGACTGAAGGCGACTAAGTCCGCACCTCGTGGTGCTTTTCCCACGGGTTCTTTACTCCAGTATATGTTTTGTTATGAGTGTGTGCGTGTATTTATCTAGAGACAACAGAAGAACACACCCGCACGCACTAATAGTATGTCCTTTCCGACCAAACACACAAAAGCTTCTCTTCTGTTCACTCCTTCCTACCATGTTATATAACTTCGTCCGCTCTTGCTCAAAAAATCAATTTGTCCATAGGTCTATTCCCTAAGGAGGATGTGGGTATGTGGACAAAACCGCCACTACCATAATTGCCCATCGTATGGGACCAAAAGTATTGTCAATCCTCACACTGGCCCGCCTGAACAGTAATAATAAACCACCCCACATCCCCCCCCATACGCTTCTGCTATCACATCCACACAGCATCACGAAGTGTATTATTCTAGGCTAAGGGAGTATATCTGGAAGAATTAGTCTGAGATTATTGTATTAGTTAGCTATCCCCAGACCTTTATTTTTTCTGTGATGAAACACATCATAAAGCAATAAGAAATGTCATCTGTTTCTCTCTCTCTCTCTCACAAACTTTATTTAAAGGAAATTTTATATGACATTGTCTCCCTGCAATTTACATGTTATTATTAACAAATTCTTTCAAACTTAGAATAATGTTTAGCGACTTTAATATTAAAAAAAATTACCTCAGAAAATATGTCAAACAAAAATTTTCTTTCGATTTTTTTTTTTAAATTCCAACATTTATAATACTTAGGTTGGGCCGGACATAGAAAAAGTTGGTAGGGGTTACTTTACTTACATTCTGGGGCTCTACAATCCTGAAAGGACCTGGGCCTCCTCAACCAGCTACCTACATTCCTCTCGATAATGGGATCTCAAACGCCATCTACGCACGCCCATGCTTCTCAGGTCCGCCTCCGCATCATCGAACTACCTCATACGAGGCCTACCTCGATGACGTCGGCCCCTGGGAGTACCATAAAGCATCCTTCTGGGCAAACATTCCAGCTCCACATGACAAAACCACCTAAGCGTCCTTGCTTAATGAAAGCTACGAGGTCCAATTCCTGGTATAGATCTTTTAACTCTACATTTGACCTAATTCTCCACCGATCTCGCTCCTTCACTGGCCCGTAAATCTATCTGAGGATCTTCCTCTCCCAAACATTCAGAGCCTGCTCGTCTTCCCTGGTCCCACGTCTCACTTGCATAGTTAAGTACTGTCTTATCACCGTCTTATATACCAGTAGCATTGCACATATTGTGAATCGCGAAATAATATCTATTGTCTGCTGCGACTCTCGCCTTAATGTCACATGTAACGTCATTCTGCTCGGTAACAACGGCTACTAAATATTTGAAGCCTTTTACCCTCGCAAATTTACAGTTCATCAATCGATGAAGTTGGTAGGTGTTATGTTTCTATATATGAGCGGGGCTTGTTTGAAACGCAAGTTTGATTTTTGAAAATAGCGAAAAATTGAAGAAATAAAAAAAAATAGCAAAAGTAGAGCACTTGGGTTGTGAGGAAATTAGGTTCTGGACGTAATTGGGACGGAGCAGGATGTCTATGGAAGAACTTAAGCTATTTCTCTTTAAGGTTATTGTCCGATACGTTCGGAATGTGATGAATCTTAGTTGGATTAGAGATCTGAATCTGGATACTTGTTCTAGAACCGGCTAGTTGTTGTTTTTCTTTGGGTAGCTATATAGGCCCAGAGGGGCTTTGGATAGCGTAGAATATGGTATCTCCCCACAGACAAATATAAGAGCAAACTTTTGATTAATCCTAACCTTTGGTTGTTGACGAAAACTTCAATTATAATATCATCATAAAGGTATGTAAACGAAATTTCATGTTATTTGAGCTTGCTGTGATTTCACGTATTATTGTTATTTTATTCAAACACGCAAACACGTGGTTTTCTTTCTCTGGTGATGATTCAAACCTCGTCTCAAATTTCTGGTGAAAATTTCCGTTTAGAAAATTTGTCACGATCAGTATACTTTCTCATAAAGCAGTAAGAGAAAGTAATAAAAGTGGGGATAAAAGATTAGCACAGAAAAAAAAATAGTGGTTATTTAAAATTTTGATTAGGCTAATAAAATAAAAGATTTGCAAATATTATATGCGGTGTACATTTTCAGAGGAACGAACGAATTATAAATAGAATAGTATGAATATAGGACCGTAAGAGAGTAGCAGCACTGCCTACGGTGGAGTTCCGCGAACAATAGGTGTATATCTTAATTACAATTATTTATTATGATTCTACCCGTTTGTATGCTTGCGCAGTCACTAAACTTTTTATGTGTATTATTACGTGAGAGAGATAGAGAGAGAGAGACTGAGTGAGAGAAGGAACAATGGCCTGAACTACAATAGGCGGCTTGAATTTTCTACCATTGTTATTACAGCTATGATTTAATATCAACAAAAACATAAAAAATAAATTAAAAAAATTCTCAACAAATAAAAAAAATACTCCATTATAAACGTATTTTTTTAATTAAAAAAAAAGAAAACTAGAGTTGTATGGTCTTCGATTGGGCTTTCAGTTCTTTTTATTTATTTATTTATTTTTTTTTCTATTAGACATCAGAATTCATGTTCTATCAGATTGATCGAAAATTCTTACTGATACAGGACGAATACTCGTACGTATTCAAACGTAACTCATACGTAGCCAATGTGCGTTCAAAATTAGAAAAGAAAAACTAATACGAAACATGACACAACTTTCTCTTATTGTACGTAATTCAATTACATATAAAATGGCAAACTTTTCTTTAAACTTTTAATGTTCATCATAAATAAAGAAATAAATAATAATAATAATAATAATAATACTTTATTATAAATTAAATAAATAAATACAATTTACACAAATATACACAAATATTATACGCTTTGAATATTCCGTCAGCCGGAGTTAGGAAAAAAATATATATAAATTAATAATTAATACAAATAATAATAATAATAATAATAATAATAATAATAATAATAATAATAATAATAATAATATCAAAAAGGAAAATGAAACTAAGAATCCAATACTGGTTACGAAAATATAATTAGGGAAATAAACTAAACTCAATTAGACACACTATCGACAAACAAAAGAAAATAAATATGACAAATATTATGAAAAATCATCTACATAAAGAGACCTGCATACAAAAAAAATAAGCAGATAATTAGAACATTAAGTGTAAATGCAATTAAATTCAATAAAAATAAAAAGGAAACATAATTAGAAATTAAATTCCTGATCCAGAATGTACCGATAACGCCAAGCAGCTTGTGCATACCTGATAATATTCTTGCAATTTAATGTGTTGAGCACATTGACGAACTGAACCACAGTCAAAGAAGGAACCCCAAGTTAATGCATCCGGAACGCTGACCCCGAGTTAATGCACCCGTATGGAACACACAGCTAGAAAGTGCACAAAGTCCTCCCTTACTATCAGGTTACACAAGAAACTGATGTCAGACTCTCTTTCAATTCAAGGAATATAATTCAGAACTAATAATTAACCCTAATTTTGAAGAGCCTATTCATTTAAAATTAATATGTCAGAGATAGATTCCCCTCCAAAGGTGAACAATTTCGCCTGAAGGTCCAGCCAGGTGGTTAAAAGGTAATACGGAAAGATTCTCTTGTGCACCTTTCAGGTTCCTCCCGACGTGCGAAACGTATCATAGGTATTAATGAAGTCATCTGAGATTTCCACAAATATATATGTATTATCAAAAGTGAAACTAAAATTATAACCATACTTTTGGCAAGTATGTAACATATAATACAGACTTGGTTGTGGGGGAGGGGGAGAACAAGTAGGAACCCAGGGAGAGATATAGAAATGATTAGATTGTAGTAGTATTAGGAGGAGCGCCAATAATATGGAACAAACACATTTCACAATTTAACGTCGAACATTCGTCAGATTTCCCAAAAAATAATTTTTCCAAATAAAATATTACAAATAAAAATGATAGATTTATAGCTGAGCAGTTATTATTTCCAAGTGTTTTTTTTTTTTTTTTTTAATTGAAAAAACAAAGTTATGATCATTTTCCAGAAAATTCCATATATTTGAAAAACCTATTTTGTAAAATTGCCTTCCGGTTAAATGATTATTTTTTACAATTTGGAGCTTTTAACAATGTTTTCTTAATATACTTGTTATATATGTATTTATATGTGGTAGAACCAATGTTGGTAGTAATTAGAATTGAAGAGCTTAACGCTACTGTTCCCCCAGAATAATTAAAAAAAAAAAAAAAAAGAAATCAACATTTCCGGCAAAATATTTCAAATAGAAAATATGTTGTTTTTTTAATGTTCGTAGTTTAGTATACGAAAACTAAAGAAAATCTTTAGGGCTGTCGTTCAGTAATGCTGCACTTCCGGTTGATGAATTTTGCCTGAAACCTTTGTGTAAGATGCGGTGGTAATACCTAAAAGGAATATTAAGTTTGAGCTTTTGGCGCTTTTTCGTTTTTGAGATACTTTATACAAACACTCACACACACACACACACACACACACACACAAATTTCACACATAATTCGCTACAAACATTTTTTGCGTACTTAGAAGAACCATGTATTATTATCCGGTGAAAACGCAATTTCAGAAATCTGTTACGACTGCAATACTTCCTCTTACCAGGGAATCAGAGAAAATAATCCCCCAACATATATATTTAAATAAGGCCAATCTCTTGTCTAGTAAAAATTCCAAGTTTGAAGCAACAATGTGAATTACAATTGTAATAATTTCAATTTCAGTTAAATAATTGTAAAAGCACAAATATTCATGAAAGATCGAGTATCTACATCGATAAACTTTTGAAATTTATTTTTAACTTTTTTCCCCCAAACTGTGACAATTCTCATTAAATATAACGCAACTACACAAATTTTAATATTTCCATCAATGGCTCGTTATTTTAAGATAGGATTTTAGCAGAAAAATAAATTTTCCAAGTTAAAATTAATCTATGTAGATTGCATGATAAAAGAGATTGCTGTATAACCTGCATCGTCCAAGAAATAGAGGAGTGGCAAGTCGTCTAATGATGATTGTTAGAAATTCTCCTTGGTAACCTCGTTTAACGGTTACAGTGTTGATGTTATATTGGATTTACTTGTCTTTTTCGGTTATTGTTAATGAATTCCCCTGCTGAGTATGAAGAATAAAGGAGTGGAAATGTGGAATATCTTACATAGAAGAAGAAGAAGAAGAGAGGAAAGAGGGAATCAGTGGAAGAAAACAAGACAAGAGGTTGGATCACATAAAATCCCCAGTTGGATTGTGGAGAATGCTTTTATACATGTCTCTTTCATTTTGATGTTCTAGTCGTACAAGTGAAGTCGGTAGTCTGGGTATATAGTGAAAATACTGTCTTGAAATGTAACCGAATAATATTAGAGTGAGAGATTGTGTTGTGTAAGCTGTAGGAGGGTGGTAAAGATGAACTTGATGGAAATACCATTCTCCATTCCCATGTCTGTCGTACCCTTTCTTAAACATTGGCCTTCACCCCTGTGCACTGTATATCCATCTAACTGTGTAACCAGGGTGTGAGTTCCGGGGGGGGATGGGCTGGACGAAGCGCTAAAGTCGTTAGAAAAGACGAAATTAGGAGAGAGAGAGACAGACAGCAAGAATTGGTAGGGGTTCAAGTTTGCAGAGAAGGGCGGCTTGTTGAAGAATGAAGAACTGTTATGTAGGGGGGATCTAATGTATGGAGGTGGTTTTGCAACAAGACTTACTTATGAACCAAAGTATAAAACCAGAAGTCACAGACAGACAGATAGACAGCCAGAGAGCTATTCATAAGGGGCGGCACCTCTTTGGCACAATTAGACTAACGACCCTAAATGATAGCGATGAGTCAGAAGTCTAGTTAAATCGGTTGTACATTGCAAGACCTCTAGAAGGGAAAATGGGCATCAGCCCTATTTTCTTATATTATCCCCACTATAAACTGAATAATAGGAGTTATTTTTTACAATTGGCTATTTATGAATGCTATTTTACAAAGCATTTTTAAGAACAAATAAAAAAAGACTAGTTATTTATCAAACCGTGAATAAGGGAGGGATTAGCTCAGTGGGTAGTGTACTGGACTCCCACGTCTTCCTCAAAGGCTCGTTCGAATCCAGCTGTGATGCTTTTAGAATTTCTCTTGCTAGGAGCCACTACAGCTCACTGTCCGGTGATAGACAGTGTTGTCTGTATTAAGAGAACACTAGACGGCGGCCGGCAGTGCACTGAGAAGGCTCCGGGCGCCAATGACCATTGAAGTTGATGCACCGTAATTTAAAAAAAAAAAGTGACTAAAGGAATGTATTTTTAGCTCGAGTTTAGGTATTTGCCACACTCGCTGGGCGAGAATGTAAAAATACTTTACTTGCGTGTTGAATTAAATTTTTTTGCAACGATTAAATTGATTTTTAACTTATATGCATAAAAAAAAAAATTAAATTTGTAGGTCTCCAAGAAAAACCACGAAAAATCAATTTTCCTGGGAAAACGTTTTCAATAAAAGTGATAGGCAATTAGTGTGTAGACAATAAGCGAAGTGAAAGAGTCGTTCCAGCTTTTATTGAGATTTATTGTCCTAAAGACTTTACGCTAAAAAACAATATGTCCGTATATGGGACACCTCAAAATTTGCCTTTCGGTAAAAACTCAGTTCGAAAATTTAACATGATTATTTCCTTCCTTCTAAATTAGTAAAAGAAATCAAAATAAATGAAGCACTTCATTATTTTGGAGGTTATCGATACTCGGACACTAAACTGAAAAGTGATTTACTTACAAGATCGAAACTGAGTTTACTTATTTGAGGATTTCTTTCTTGAAATAAAAGAAACTTTATAAATATTTAGGTAAAAAAAAATATCGTTAAAATAATGTTAGAAAAATTTTTCCATTGGGGTTAGAGCAAAGAGATAGAGGTGAAGTTCAGGGTTCTTCAGCTGTGGAGTGTGAAAAGGGAAAGGACCAGAATTGGTAGTCAGTCAGGTAAAGCTTGAAGGTTTTCTGGCGTGTAGGGAATGCAAGGTGCTGGTAGAAACTGTGCGATAGAATGGGTTAGAAGGGTGTTGTAGAGCTTCCGTTAGATATTTTGGAATGCCATTACCTCGCAATTACCACTAAACGTAACGTCAGCCTGCCAAAGATATATGTAGAGAGAATGAGATTGAGTGGGGGATACTGAAGGAAGGGATCTAAACCGTCTATTCTTCCCTAAATCTACTGCAAAGGGGCATATCTGTCTTTCATCTGTCGTCAACTTGATGAAAATTGGAATATTCACTCCCTTTAAAATAGTTACGATGACGATTAATTAATTGTCATAGGAATATGATTTTTTATTTTCCTAATCTTCTTTTTTTTTTTTAAATACAATATATTGCCTGGAGAAATCTAATCCTACAACCCACTAGTTAGAATCGAACGACAAATTTTGTGGACTAAGTGATGCTCTTAGAAAAACCTATTTTGTAAAATTGCCTTCCGGTTAAATGATTATTTTTTACAATTTGGAGCTTTTAACAATGTTTTCTTAATATACTTGTTATATACGTATTTATATGTGGTAGAACCAATGTTGGTAGTAATTAGAATTGAAGAGCTTAACGCTACTGTTCCCCCAGAATAATTAAAAAAAAAAAAAAAAAGAAATCAACATTTCCGGCAAAATATTTCAAATAGAAAATATGTTGTTTTTTTAATGTTCGTAGTTTAGTATACGAAAACTAAAGAAAATCTTTAGGGCTGTCGTTCAGTAATGCTGCACTTCCGGTTGATGAATTTTGCCTGAAACCTTTGTGTAAGATGCGGTGGTAATACCTAAAAGGAATATTAAGTTTGAGCTTTTGGCGCTTTTTCGTTTTTGAGATACTTTATACAAACACTCACACACACATACACACACACAAATTATAATCGAATCCCTGCGATGGTAGCTGAAATTTGAAGGTAATGCCAACCGCATTGATACATTTGCCTTCTTGATCCCATTCATTGCTTTTCTTCATTTGGTTATCTTAACTGTGAATGATTCCAATAACCAGTTCCACAATTTTCAAACTAATACAACAATACAAGATCTAAAAAGCTATGAGCTGAATCTTTGATTGGTCATCCCGAACGTTGCAAATCACACATAACAAATTTCAGTTGGATAATTTTTGAATTTCATCCCTCTTAGTATGCATATTTCTCTTATTACCGACCGTAACATAACCTTATAACCTCTAGGTCATAGAATCAACAAGCCAACAAGTCTAGTGTGTAATAGAAACATTGCGTTAAAGTGAATAAAAATGTGAGAGCGGACAGAAATAAGAGAAATATACATGCTATGACGGATAAAATGCCAAATGTTATCCAGAATAGTCGACCCATACAAATATTCAATATTAAACTGTTTTACTTAACCATTCGGAAGTAAAATTTTAGATACAATTTCACTCTCTCAGACTCCAGAAATTATGTAACTGAACGCAATCTTCCAAAAAGAAGATGAATAATATAAGTTATGTACACTGAAACAATGGTCAATCATCATCATTTTCAGCTGATCACGGAGAAGCCAACTGAAACATAAAAAAGAGAGAGAGGGACAACAATCATTTATTAATTAAGATTAATAAACTTTAGTTCAACTTTTAATGAAAGACTGAAATCAATACATAATAAAGTACGATCAAGTTATATAAATACATTTCTTAGAATGCACAATGCAACTGATAATATGCCTCCTCTATGAAATTTGCAAACTACAAATATTATTTTATCAGTTTACAAAGTTTACTGTTCTTATTATTATCTTAAGAAATAAATTAGTCAATAAAAATAGATGAAACAATAGAATAAATTAGATAAATTAAGATAGCGCACTTTGAAATTATCATATTACTTTATTGTTCCAATAATATTCTGCATCCCAAGGTATAAGTCTGCTGATATCTCTATATAAACATAACTGCAGTTAGTTTGTTTAGTTCTATATGAAGGTGAAGATCAAACTGATAACAATTCTATTCCATTCTGTGTTATTCATATTAATTTTAAATATGCATATTACTTGAAAAAAAAAAAAAAATTATGCTATGCAAAATACAATTTTCTCCTAACCCAGTCTTAAATTTGAGAAAATAAATTTATTTAGTTCAAACTGGAAGTTTTTCTTCCAAAATATCGTCCAAATATATTTTTAAATATAATCTAATATAACAGCAGCATTAATTTTGTGTTCATGACTACAATTTATTTGCAAATTACTATTGCCGTTTTTTAACTTCCTCTTAATTGTTTCTTTTATTTAAAGTGGAAAAAGGATATTTTACGATCAAGTCTAAATTTAGAAATTGAGTTTACACGGAAATAAATTTTTCGAGGTCGCCTGGGTATGAAAAAAAAAAAATTGTAAATAAAAGTATTTATCTAAAAGTAAGTACTGGATATATTTATACATCGCATATATAAACTAATAAATTATAGATTTTTGTAATAAACAGATTTTCAGCGGTACTTGAAGTCCAAAAAAAGTAAATTACAATAAATGTTAAAACTTTTTATCCTGAATCAAATAAACGCAACTCTCAATAGTGAAATCATCCTTGATAATTATGTTCGCTTTGTAATCTTCAATATTATTACGGTAAGCAATATATTTCAATATTTTTTCCTTCTACAACTGCAGAGTAACCATTTTATTCTAAACACTCACTAATGTAAAAATTAAAAATAGAAAAAAATTCTGCGTAAATAAACTAATAAATTACTGAGACAGTGGTCTCAATATAAATAAAAAATGTCTGCACCCCCAGCACTCCTTCAAAAGTGCCTTTAAATGAATTTTCTCGGAGAAATGTTTCAAATAGTGTTAAGGATATCGCAAAAGAAGTGACAGAAAAAAAAACATTCAATAAAGTGGGTCTTCCGTGTCAAGAATTTTGACATTTATTTTACTTTCGGATTCCACGGTGATATCTAAAAGGAATATCAAGTTTAAACTTATTGCGATTTTTCGTTTGTGAGCAATGCTGTTTTATATACAAACTTACACACATACATACATGCATGCATACACACATACATTCACACATACACCCAGACCATTTTCTGAAAACCATTTTTTTGGATTCAGTGGACCTCAAAACGTGTATTTCCGGTGCAAACTATACGTCGAAAATTTGTCACGATTACAATACTTCCTTTCAACTAGGGTTTAGAAGAAGTAATAAATAAATTGTAAATTAAATGGAATAAATAAAGTAAATTAAATGGAATTTTTGTGAAGTATTTCATTGTGACCAGTGTAAACTTTTTGATTTATTTATTTTTACTTAAAAAAAACAACGAATTTATCGAAATTGGGAGGGAAGAGCAAAGAGAAGAAGGAGCGAGTGACAAAGAGAGTGGAACAGTTCAAAGCTGTAGTATAAACAAATGATTGAATTGAAAGAGAGAACAAATCGGTAATTGGATGACGTCAGTTTTTTGGACTGAATGTAAACATTGGACAGAGATCTCCCGGCCCTATTTTATTTTATCGTACTGTTTTCACTTGTATCCTTGTTTTTTCCCCTCCCACCCTTTATAAAACATCCCTTTTAGTTAATAGAGACAAACACAAGAAACACTAATCAGAAAATGTTAGCAGGGGTGGCAAAATATATATATATATTTGCTTTCTTTCTTTTTCATTTTTTTGTTTTAACACAAGTGTGTTGGCAACACTTTTTTGTTTTTGATTAGGTTATAGTTGTGGTTTATTTTATATAGCTAGGTTATTTTTGATGTTGTTACTGTATATATTTGTTATTTATTGTATTTGATGTGAAGAAATAGTAGTGAAAAAAAGAATGTAATTTATTGTTTGTCGTCTTTTCTTTGATCTTTTTAAACATCAAGTGCCGCTGTTGTTGTTTTCTCACCTTCACCAATTTACTCTGTCACCCGTGTTTTTCGTTTTATTGTTTGGATTTGTCTTCTTTTTTTTCAATTTTTTTTTATCTTTTTTTATTGTTAACTTTACGAATAGATTTAACAAAATCTTTCTCAATCTGTTTTAATCCTTTTTTTAAACGTGATTTTTTCAAATATGATTTTCACTTTCTCTTACTCCTAATAAAAGGAGGTATAGTGATAATGCAGATTTTCGAAATAGAGTTTTCTCTGGAAATATGTGTGGTGTTACAGTGGATGCCGGGGGTTCTACGGAAACGAGCAAGCTGATCGGCTGGCTAAAAAGGAATTCAAAAAAAGAACAATCTGATCTACCCTTTCATTAAGAAATTTAATGGCTTTAGTATCTTATTCACTGAGTGATACAGGACAGAATAAGTACCTGGAAAAAGGAAAACCGGGAAAAATTGTTTTGAAAAAGTAGCAGGATTTTGCGATGATCCGTCACGTTCGGTTGGTGTTGCCTGTTTCAGCATTTCGCCAGGCCATAGATCTCTTTCAGAAGCACCTACACCGCGTAGGCATTGTAAACAGATGCGTTTGCCACTTATGTAACGAAGAAGATATGACAAGAAAGCATTTGACTCTTTGCTCTTAAATTTTCGGACATTCCACCCTCTACAAAATTTAATTTTATATATAATGATAAGTCCCGATAAATGAATTTTCCCAGAGACACAAAAATTGGAGGTTATTATGTTTGTAGTAGATACGTATATGTGAAGTATATATATGTATAGTAGATATATGTGCAGTAGGTAAATGTATAGTAGATATATGTATAGTAGATATATGTGCAGTAGATATATGTATAGTAGATATATGTGCAGTAGATATATGTGTAGTAGATACTTATATGTGCAGTAGATATATGTATAGTAGATATATGTGCAGCAGATATATGTGCAGTAGGTAAATGTGTAGTAGATATATGAGCAGTAGATATATGTATAGTAGATATATGTACAGTAGATATATGTGTAGTAGATACTTATATGTGCAGTAGATATATGTATAGTAGATATATGTGCAGTAGATATATGTGCAGTAGGTAAATGTGTAGTAGATATATAATAGTAGATATATGTGCAGTAGATATATGAAGTTTAAAGAAAATCGCAATAAACTGAACAATTTAGCAATGTGTTTTATTTCCGGCTGACCGATTTTGTTCAAAACCTTTTTGCCAGGTCCCATGCTAGCACTTAAGCTAAAATCAAGTTTGAACTTTCTGCCATTTTACATTTTTGAGTTATGCTCACTAGACACACATACTACAAACCACTTTTTCTGACTCAGGGGACCTAAACTCGTGTATATCTAATGAAAACTCGATATTCAAAATTTGACACGATTGCACTATTTAACTTTTCTTTTTTTTTTGCGACCAAATACAAGTTATGATGATAGAACACTAAAAGAGAAAGCATGAACACTAAACATGGCAATGTCTAAGAAGAGAATGCAATCCCCATCAAGAAAAAGTAAAAGGCACTCTGAGGCAGTAAAAATAAACAGAACAAAAAGAAATAAGAAAAAAGGAAATTCTGTTGAAGAAGAAGGATTTTCCTTCAACTGTCTCCAACACACCAATGAAAACAAAATAGTAAGTGCATTACGCAGATTAGGAAAGCTTGTTTGTACAAGTGGAAGGAAAAACAGACGGCGGCCTATTTCCTTAGCTTGCTTTTCACTTTAATATAGTATGTAGTATATATATATATATATTCTGTGTTCACTAACAAAAAGTAAGCATTGCTTGTTGCTTAGTATATAGTAACAAGCAAGTGGCCTGTTACTTGGTAATGTTTTAACGATAAGTCTGGGCATGGTTGTCTCTTCAACACTGTTGGTGACTTAATATACTTGTAAAGATTGAAAGTTTCTTGTAACTAAAACATTAGTTTTAGGTTTACCAACACTCACCGTGAGAGTGTGTGCAATTCTGTTGACATTCACTTAACAATGTGTATATTATAAAATACTTAGAAACACAAAAGTGAATATTTTAACTTAAGTACAACTACTAGTCTCCTACGTTTTGCAACGCTAACCAGTACTTTAGTTGTTAAAATTAAACTTCACTCCTTTAAGCTTATAAAATTACGAAGTTTAAGCTAACTTCTAGTTTAATGAAAGACTTGAAGTGAAAACTAATAAAAGAGTTGGGAAAAACTCTCTGTATTATACCAGACTATGTATACAATAACCTAAACTTTCGAAAATTGATTTATAAAATTATATAGCGGAAATGGCTGAGAGAATGAGATTTAAGAGAATTTGGTAAAATAAAAGAGAAAAGAAAATCTGGTGTGAAACATTCACACGACATTCTCGTACGTCAATAATAAAATTTAATTAAAGAATTATACTCAAAATTACAACGTTTACAATAATTAGATGGGCTGGTTAAAACGGCAAGGAAGAGAACACAAGCCTGACCGAGAGAAAACAGACTCTCTCTCGTACTCTCTCATTTAAGCAGGCTAGAGTGGGAAGAAGCTGTATATAAGAGAGTGAGAGACCTCAAGATCTATCTATCTATAAGATTCAACCACATACACGGCATCGTGTCATATCTCTACTCCCACCTTTTATTCTATAAAATCATTACAGTCCAGTGCAGTTTGTGAAAGCTTATAGCCATATTCAGTGCCATATACAGTGCCATCAGATCTCGTCTAATTATTCAAACCTAATTTCTCTCCTCATCATCTCCATTATATTGGTCATAAAAAAAAAAAATGGCGCCTTATACTTGTATATCTGGGCGTACTTGTGCGGAGCGCCCTCTCAATCAAAGCTTGTGCATGTTTAAATTTGAACCTGACAGATCCCCTCAAAAATCCTTCTGTTATCACTTTTTTCGGCGAAATAGTTTCATATAAAAGTGATCCGTGCAGCATCTCTAGTTAACGAATTTCTTCAAATTTGGATTTTCTTCTATCAATGTTGCTAATTCTTTAATGTAAGCGATTACACCATATATTATACTAAAGTGATACTCTAGAAAGAAAAAAAATCATAAGGCTGCTGCCCCCTCTACTGCCCCCAAAAAATCAATTTTCCAGGGAAAATATTTCAAATAAAAGTAATATGTATTTCTGTGTGAAAATATTATAAGAACTTTAAAGAAAATCACGAAATATTGAGAAAAAAATCTGGTGTGAAACACTCACACAACTTTCTCTTACTCCAGTTCTCCAAATTATAATTGACAGCTTTTATAGTTTGTGTACCAAATTTAATGAGATTCGCCGAAAACTGTCCAGTAAAAGCGCATTTCCGGTTTACTAATTTTCTTGAAACTCGGAATTTTGGCCATTTATTTATTTCTAATTAATCTTGTTTGGATGATAGGATTGTATAATCAACTGTGATACCATTTTAGAGAAAAATATAACCCCACCACTCCCCTAAACGTGCTCTTAAATAAATTTTCCAAGAGAAATATTACAAATAAAAGTTGTAGATCTTTGCATGTTTAGTTTATATACCAAGTTTCAAGAAAATCGTCGGAGCCATTTTTGAGAAAATTGCGAAAAAGAGAAAAAAAATCATTTAGTAAAGTGATAAAGTAAACACACTTCAGGTTATCCAATTTTTTTCAAACTCGGAATTTCAACAACATATTTAATTCTTATCAACATTATTTAGATGACAGAATTATCTAATAAACTGAAATAGCACTTTAGATGAAAACATAACCCCACCCCTCCCCCAAAAGTGCCCTTAAATGCATTTTCCCTGAAAAATGTTTCAAATAAAAGTTGTAGCTTTTTGTATGTGTGGTTGATAATTTTAAAGAAAATGGTCGGAGCCATTTTTGAGAAAATCTCAAAAAAGTAGAAAATCCAACTAGTAAGATAACGTATAGTCAGATCCCATGGTGACCCCTAAACGGAATATTAAGTTTCAACTTTCTACGATTTTTCATTTTTGAGCTATGCTGTTCACATACACACGCGCACACACACACACACACACACACACACACACTCACTCAGGCCATTTGCTAAAAACCACTTTTTTGGACTCAGGGGACCTCAAAACGGATATTTCCGGTGAAAACTTGAAATCGAAAATTTCACACGATTACAATACTTCCTCTTACTAGGAGTAAAGAGAAAGTAAAAATGGCATTCACTAAAGTCACAAATACGGTTATTTTGATTTTGTAGTTCCGGAACCTTCGTGCGATAGATGCGGTGTCAGTGTCTAAACGGAATATCAAATTTGAGCTTCCTTCTCCGTGGATCTTGCGGATTTGTATTTCCGGTGAAAACTCAATTTCGAAAATTTAACACCAACACAATACATCCTCTTACAGTAAAAGAAATTCAACGAATTTGAAATCTCTAACCGTGTCCGCCTATCTCCTACTACTAGGTTGGTAAATTGAACGTACTGACTTAAATACTAAACTGATTAGCATACATGAGAGAGATGATCAGATGAAACACTAAACACACATTTGGAGGAAGTGGTTTGGCTTGTATTCCTCACTCTTCTCCATATAACATGTGAATTATAGTGTGTGTTTGTATATATATATATATATACTATATATATATATATATGTCTGCCAGTAGTCTAGTTGGTATGATGTGAATGCTAAAATGATTGATTACCTTTATAGACTTTTGTAAAGGTAACCTTATTTTCGTATTCATGCTCAGCATGCCTTTCTTTGTCTCCAACTAACCCTAACTCTGTTCCTCTTTTCTGTTCTAGAAAGTACCTTGCTTGGCTAACTTTATATATGTATATATAAACCACCTTTGACTTCACCCACCATTTTAAACACTTCCTATATGCATTTTTCTTTTAAGGAAATTTAATTAATCCTGCTAATTTAAAAATACACACGCACACAAATCTACATTAAATACAAGCGATACTTAATTTTTCAGTTCTAAACTTGGAAAAAAGCAAAGCAAAACCGTTTGGGGGAAAAATTCAATTAAACGCTTCAATGGTGATGCCAATCAGATGTGTTTTTGTTTTTTTGTACTTTTAACCAACATGTTTCATTGATTAATCAAAATGATACCTATCTGTAAAAATACAGGAACTTTAATTTTTGTCTTTTATTTTTTATCGACTCTTTATCTTTGTCTTAGATAGTTAAAGCTAATCATTACTTTAATATATATATATATATTATCGCGTTACGTGAATTTCTTTCTGAATAAAAAAGTATATATATATATATATATATATATTACTGAAATTAAAAAAAAATTGTCTGTCACTCTGTTTAAAACACAATTATGGCCAACACAATATCATGCGATAATTTTTTCTAAAGCCATGGAGGCGAATGTTTTATCGTTCGCGTTTCCAAAAATTCACAAATTTAAAGTTTTCGATTTCACATGACTGACAAGGTTTTAAAAAGAAATATGCTGGTAAAAAATTTTCTTGGCGGGCCTCTCAAAGACTCGCACGACTTACCATCTCTTTAGCAGAACAAAAGTTCTGAGCTATAGAGAATTACTACCCTAGTTTCAGGGCAATGCCTTTTAAGGAAGCATCTGCATAATATGGGTCTCTCTGCAGACCCACTTTGCAGGAAATGCGGCCAAAAGGATGAGACACCGGGCCACCTTCTTGAAGAGTGCGTGCATTATGCAAAGCAAATGATTCCTGAAATTTGGTGCCCTCATTCTGTAATCGAAAACGGGATTAGAAATCTCACTCGTCACAGCCCTGTCGTTTAATGATACTGGGTTGATATGATGGGTTCTACGGGTGCACAATGGGTCCAGCAGTGGCCAAAGTGCTGAGCCTTCTTGGATGCCCCGAGTTCTAGATTACATTAGATTAGTAAAAAATTAAGTTTTGCCGATTTTTATTGAAATTTCACATAAATGAAGTAATAGGGAAATATAATTGAAAATTCAACTCTTAATTTATCATTAGTAATCCTACAAAAATGCACATTTATTGATGAGTTTTTGCTCGTAAATCTTCGATATTAAATGCTTTATATCTATAGTTCACTTTTTTGTCTTAGTAATAGATATGCCGAGCAGATTCATCAATAGTTCTAAACTTGAACTATCAGAAAAGAAAACTATCTTTTATAAAATTCGTTTCGAAAATCAATGACACGCAAATATACAGAAGAACACTGTAGAATGTCCGGGAAACTTCAGAATAAAGTGAAAATTTTCTTTTCTTGAATAAATAATTTTTTTAATTAAAAAAATTCACATTTTATTATAATCAACACTAAATATGTAGAATTTTAAACTGCTAAGATTTTTAATTGACCAATAGAGTAAATTCAAAACCAGATTGACAGACTCGTATTGTGTTTTATTCCAAACAATAAGCTAATTGTGGCCATAGTATGTGTGTATGTATGTCTAGTGTTGCTTCGCCGATAAATCGTCCACGTACCAGTACATGTCGCACGTATCAACTTGGGCAAACGTGCTATACGTTCGCCTTCACTGCTCTAATGTTTAGGTAGTTACCTTTAATTTCAAGGTTTGCATTAGTAAAGAGGAATTAAAGGAAACGTCCGTCAGACGTTTTACTCAGGTCTTCGCAAAAATTACAAGGTTGATTTGACATAGGATCATGTCCAAATATATTTTAAAATGATTGGTGAAAACCAAATCTTTCGAGTTTGTTACAAATTTCCTGGATAAGAGGCAGCATTGTAAACATATATAATAGTAAAAGACAAAAAATTCTGATATCAGATTTGTGGGGGACAGAGGAGAACATGTTTCCATTTCCGTATCCATTCTCCCTGAATCTGGTTTATTGGATCTCTATAGTCTTTAATTGGACGGTTCCCCTTACAAAGATAGAAAACTACTATAGTTATTCCTTTCTTTTCCCAATCTCAGATTTCTCTCAATAAATTAACCGAGAGTGAACAACTCCAATAATAGTAAAACTATATCAATTACACCTGGCTAACAAAATTAAGATGTAATTTTATTTATTTAGTCAACATGATCTCTATTATTTGCCAAGAGGTTTTTTTTTTTAAGAGGCCATTAAAATAATGGGATAGAGGAATATCATCCGGTGATTTAGTAGTTATAAAACACATACGTACACAAATTTTATGTGTACCTACTCGTGAAAACAAGCTAGCTGGCAGTATTCCAAATAGTATTGTCTGAAATCGCATATGTGCGGAATGTAAAATCTGGTTAAAAAGCATTTTCTCACTGATAGCATGTAATGATTTTAAGAATGTTTATTGCCCTATATAAAACTTTTAACGTCAAAATTGTTTATTAATTTTATTCTCTTTGCTTTAGAATTAATCATTCATGAATAGATTTATACCAATAAAGCCACAAACTGGTTTAGGTGTAGAGGAATATTGAGTATTGAGTATTCTCTACATTGTATTAATAAAGTATTAACTGTAGCGTTTAGAACCTAGTTTAAGTCTGTATGAATGTATGACTGTATTTATTGGCATGAATGACTAGGTCTAGATTGTAGATTCACTTGGAGAAAGTATTACATTGGTATGGATATGCATCATGGAATGTCTTTGCGATTCAGTAACAGGTGCAAGAGACCATAGCTGTTGTGCACCTTAAAAAAATATAAAAAAAACTGGTTTGTGATTCTCGGAAGCACGCGCAATGAGATATATGCGTTCCAAAAAAAGATTCAAACCAATTTCAAACTAAAAATCAGTTGTTCCAACTAAATCACAAACCAGTTTGAAACTAGTCTGTGATCGATCAGAGCAGGCCGAGTATCAAAGCATGTTCTTACTATGCGGACATGCGCAGTAAGTTCATTCATTCATTTGATTGAATGCAGAAAGGTTATATATAGACAAAATTAATAAATTAAATTTTAAAAATAAACAAAAAAGCGTTCCAATAACATTCAAATTCAAATTAATCGAAAACCAATCACAGGCCGCGCAAGCATAGAATGGTAATCATAAATCAGTTAGCAACTAATCAGAAACTGCTAGCTGGAACAAACTTAATATCAGGCAATTTCAATTGAAGCATTTGGGAATTCCCTATAGTGAGAATTTTATGGGGGATGAGAGTTAACGAATTAAACTATACTCCACGATTCACTGGTATACTGAATAAAGTATAAGATATAGAACGTATATCCATGAACAAGATTTATACAAGAATATCCATGCGCAAGATTTATATAAAGTTACAAAACATCGGTTTATTGAATATCAATGAAATGGTCTAAACTCGAAGACTTAAGTGCTGACAGTGTGGTAGTGGCAAGAAAAAGTTGCAGTTTATTATAGCATGTTAAGTTGCAAAAATTAATATTTATGTTGTTTCTAAGTTTGTACGTAAGTCTGTTTATAAGGAAAAACTTGACTGTTAAATTCAAAACTTTCTTTTAGAGATTGTAGACTATGTTTACGATTCATCAATTAATTTTCACAAAATGAAAAACTGAAGAAAATATAGAAATAACTATCAAAAATTTTTCCATTTAGACAAAATAATAAATATTGTTAATAAAAAAAAAATTATATATATATATATATATATAAAATCCACGTGACAATACTAGTGAGACTATCTGTGCTAGCTGGGATATGTGCTGGGTTGCTGGAGAATGAAAGAAAGAATGAGAGAGTGAGGAAGAGAAGGTAAGGCGGAAGTCGTATACTTTTATAGATTAGGATGGACGAAGTGAAGAGGTGGTACGTGATGCTGGAAGAAAGACCATCCAAAAAGATGGGACATGTCTTTCTGAATCAATGTCTTTCAGCTACAAATGGATGACTCAATACTCAATACATACTATAACATATATACGCCCATATAATATGAAGTAATGTGTACGACTGTGCGTGTCATGCGTTACATGATATTATTATTTGGATTTATTTTTTTAATTATATTTTTTTTGTAAAAAACTTATTACGAATTCGGCCGCCACAATTCCTTTAATACGTACAAACACACGCCGAACAATATTTTAATTAAAAGACTGGTATAAATTAAACACTCCCTTCAGATTACTGCAATTCGTAGTGTTTTAAATAGCACATTTTCATCCAAGGTTTCAACCAAGGTTTAGAGACAATCCACCAAAGTTTCCCTTCACCTCCATGGTTGCACGTGTTTACTGATGGTTCCGCCCATGGAGCAAGAAAGTACGCTGGTGCTGGAGTCTACTCATCCTCCTTCCAGCTTGCCATACCAGTGGGAAGGAAAGCCACAACTTTGATGGCGAAAGGTGCCATCTACGAAGCTTTGAGAGCGGTAGAAACCGCATTTTTTATTGACTCAAAGGCCGCTATACAAGCGATTACTTGCAAAAAGAGGACAGAGTCATTTGCCATTTTAAATTGCCGCTTGGCCTTAGCCAAGCTGGAGCGTCAGGAAAGCAAGTCGCTTTTCAATGGAACCCTTCTCATTGTGGATTAGTTATCAACGAGGAAGCTGACAGATTCGCCAAGAATGCCTCAGGAACCCTTCAACCTGAATACTCCCTAGCTTATGCCTCCGCGAAGAGAATCACTTGCTATGCAGTGGTGGCGGAAACACAGAACTGTCAGCGACAGCGAGCGGTAGGGAAGCAGTGGGAACACTTGCAAGTGAAATCGAAGCGCATTCCGACTAATCTGGAAAGGAGGAATGCTGTAGCCTGTTTTAGATTAACTACTGGACATCACTACCTACAAAGGCATCTGTTCAAAATAGGAATAGCCGTGTCTGCATTGACGAGATGACCGGCTTCCTCCACCTCGACACATGTCCCGGACTTGTGGACATAAGAAATTCTTTAAGCACGAACATGGACAAGTGGAAAACCATGTCCAAATTTTACTGGGCACACCCCGCCACCGGTTCTGAGGCGTAGTAAATATATATTAAAAAAAAAAAAATTTTAATCGAGCTTCGAATTTTTACAAAATAAGTAGTTGTCTTCAACAGCAGGGGACATATCCTCAATAAAAGGCATTTTAAAGGAAGTCTAACGTCAGTTCTTCTTCAGGTTCCCCACCAAAATAAAATTTTTCAAAAAAAAAAATTTTATACAAAAACTATAGTTCTTTAAAGGAACTAGGAGATAAAGTTAGAGAAACGTTTTCGAATAAAGTGCAAAAACAAACTGTAAAATCCACTTAGTAAAATGCACTTCCAGTTAACCGGCTTTGATCAAAACCTTATTATCGGGGGTCCTTGTGATATCACATGAACTAAAAATGTGTTGTATGAACTTTCTATGATTTTCCAATTTTAAATTCCGCGCACACACAGAAGCGATTTCAAAAAATCACTTTTTTTGGACCCAAAGACAACTTAACATATATTTCCGATATTACGATATCGAAAATCTGAAATGATGGCAATACTTTCTCTTACAACCATAAGAACAAATAAAAATACAAACACACTATTGTTTCATACATTGGGTATTATTGTCAATATTAATAATTAAATCGTTTAAAATTTATAGAACTTATTAGTACTTTATTAGAACTCAATTGTCTAACGTGGGGTGGTAGGCAGGAATGAAAGGTGATTATATACACAAACATCCAAGTTCTCTTAATTAACTCCGTACCCAAACAACTTCGAGCAAGTGTCGTTCTAACAGTGCTAAAACAAGGTTCACCCTTCATAACAAAAGTGAATCTAATACAATCCAACAGATCCATGAAAACTACAGTAGATAATCTTCTCCTCCCTCAGTGACGTGACTAGGCAACCATTATTATCTAATGATATCAAATTGCAATATTGGATAATATTAGTTCAAATAAGATTTTAGAACAATTAAAGCAAAGTGGCAAAGGATAAACCGATCATTGACAGGAAATATATGAAAAGAGTCGGTAAAGGCACAACATGCTACTATTTTTAATAGGATTGTGGAAATGGGTTATCGTTCCCTGGAGGACAGAAGTATCAAAGTTGAGGTACCCTTAAGAGTTATGTCTGCGCTTTGGACATTAAAAAAAAAAAAAACAACTGGCGTTAAGTAGTCACAAATTTCACGACTATGAAAGTAGTGCTATTGAGGGAACAGGTTATGGTTAACACATAGAACCTTCCGTAAAACTTGAATGTTGTCTTGTTTAGGTTGGTGCATTTTTTTTAACAAAAGTTCCATATCAAAAACGTTGATGGTAACAAAAAATTTGATACGATCGCAATACTACTTCCTGTAACGTACAGTGATTACATATCCAAGGCAAAATTTGTCTACTAATTTTTTTATAAATCAAGACATGCCTGTAATGTTGGTTTAGTATATGGTAAAGGTTTGGCTTTGTGATCACTTTCATTTACTTCTAACCTTCCCTACATAATTATGACGAAATAGGGGAATATTAAACTGCAATATAAAATAAGTCCATCTAACTACATATTAAGCGCATTCTAACGGTAACTGTTACTGCCCGCATAGAAAAATTGATTTTACTGTAATTATTTTAGGTTTAACTGCATTTACGATCAGTTCTTTGTACAATTACAAATAAATAATATAGGAAGGAAGAAGTTCTTTATTGGTTCACTCTCTCGTTCCCTTTAGACAAAAAAAAAAAGGAAAAATTTACTCATAAAATCTGTGTTTTAAAAACATAAAGTAAATTAAAGTCTAAAGGTCGTTTTAATCAATCAATATTAATAATCAATTCATTGGCAAAGATAATAACATTTATTAAAGTACTAAATCTAAACAAAATATTATTATATACAGGGTGTCCCAAGGTATATGGATAACGACTTTTTCTCGGAAACTAAGATAGCTAGAAAAAAAACTAAAAAATACGTGTCCCTGTAGTTTTTTGTTAGAAATCCAAATTTAACTTGTAAATTTGTTTTGGTGCTTCGAGAAGCGAGATACAGGCACCAACTTCATTTTTTCAAATGGGGAGATCTTGCTCGAACTGGCCTCCACCATTAGTGATGTATTTCTTTGGTGGTAAGGTACAATTGGCAGGAAAAAGCATGTGTATGCATGTCAAATGGTGGAGGCCAGTTCGAACAAGATCTGTAATTAATGAGGAGTAAAATTTATAATAAAATAGTACTTTTTTTCTTATTCAATCAAAAAACCGTTATAATATCATTTTGAAATTTCTTATAGGAATCATGTTTTCATTCATAACTTGTTAAATATCGCTCAAAGAAAAAAACCGTTCAAGTAAATTTTTCTTACAAAAAATAGAGGAATCTATTTCTTAAATAAAAACCACACCTCTCCATTTGAAAAAAATGAAGTTGGTGCCTGTATCTCACTTTTCGAAGCACCAAAACAAATTTGCAAGTTAAATTTGGATTTCTAACAAAAAACTACGGGGACACGTATTTTTTAGTTTTTTTTCTAACTATATTAGTTTCCGAGAAAAAGTCGCTATCCATATACCTTGGGACATCCTGTATACATTATAAAAATAATTTATATTTTAATTTATAATTGCACAAATAAAAAATTGACCACAGGATTCGAATTAAAGAAAAATAAATTGGTTTTTGAATTACCTACTTATCAAAAAGATTCCTTAAATCTCCATATACTGTCTACATACACATAAATACCTATCACTTTTATTTGAAACACTTTCCTAGGGAAATTGATTTTTTGGAGGTTCTGGGGGAACAGTAGCGTTATGCTATTCTCCAAAGTACCAACCAATTCATTACAATAATATAGTTTTACCATCTACATAATATAAATACATATTAGAAGCATTGATAGAATTCCAAATTTGAAATAAATCGGTTCACCGGAAGTGCGATTTTACAGAATAGATTTGTGAGTTTTTTTGGAATTTACTCAAAAACAGTGACAACGATATTGTCCAAACTTAGAATGCTTGCTGCATGTTAGAAACATCACTTTCATTTGAAATATTTTACATAGAGGTCTCTTTCTGTTAGTTTACGTTTAATTTCGCAGAAGCTTTCTTGGTTTTGACATGAAGAGTTCCACATATATGGCCGCACAAGTAAAAAAATCACCATCACCATTTTTATGACCACCCCAACTAAACATTTTACGTAGCAATTTTAAAAAAAAATTCTGGATTAAATAGAATAAAAGAAAGACTTGTGAGTTTATCTAAAATTATTTGTAAAAAAAAAAAAATTCTTTTAATAATTAAAAAAATATGAAAGAAAATTAAAAAGAAAAAAAAAAAAACAGAAAAATATATAGTTTAAAAGAGAAGAAAAATGCATATTCCATTAATAGTAAGTATAAAGTGAAATGGGTTTTCCAACAGCCTTCTGCTCTTGTAGAATTACAATAAAAGCACTCCGATGATAAGCTGTGTCGTATCCTACGATAATTGCTTCATATAACCAACACACCAAAGAGACCACCTCCTTCGCCGCCCTCCGCCAACTCAGTTCATCCCCTCCACAATCACCACCACCACCACTACCAGAAATCATTCTTTATTGTTTCACATAATCCTAAAGCTCACTTCCGGCCGGCCTGCTTTCACTAATACTTACTTACCCTTGTATAATTTAGCTTTTACAACTTTTCCCCACCCATCTAGCAACAAGACTATTACAATCTACAAACAATATGTATTTTTCTTAAAAAAAAAAACTCGCAAAATATAAAGTTAGTTATGCAGAAAATGTAAAGCACCAGATGGTATATATGGTACTTTCAACCTCCCAGAATTTTCATAGAAAAATTAGAGCTTCTTTCTTATTGTGTATTATTTTTTTGTTTAAAGTTTCACATGTCATAAACCTTTTTATAGTGATAAAAAAGTAAACCGAAAAAATAATCCGTTGTGAAACAATCACACAGACATTACATCAATTTACATAGTATTATTGTAAACTTTGAATTTTTATTAAATATTTAATTGGTTCCAAAATTATACAACAGGAAGTGCCTATATTTTTTTCGGAAAATCCCTATATGTCCATTTAAAGTAGTGTGTATAAGGTTGTTGTTGGGGGTGAATGGAGTGAATGGCACCTGCAATTGTAGGTGTTTTCGGATTAAAGCGCATTACAAGATTCGACTTTTTCTTCGTAAACATCGGTAGCAGTTTTTTTTTTCCTACGCTCAACAGACATCGGCTAAAAGCATATTATTTCGTAACAAAGAATAAAACTAAACTTGTGTTTCTGATGAAAAGTGGATTTTGGAAAATTTTGATAGGATTACATCATTATAGCAAAGAAAAGAAAATAATAATAGAAAATATTATTTGAAATCTCAATTATGGTAAAACTTGAAGTTGTAAATCTTCTCCGCTTTGGTTATTTTTATTTATTAATTTTTTTTTTTTTTA
>JAAEAF010007652.1:0-59204 GCA_011037195.1 Triatoma infestans
ACTTAAAAATTACATTAAAAATATAAGCCTTGCAAACATATATACATTCCGAGATTTTTTTTTATTTTTTACTTACATTTAATTTTTAATTATTTGAAATTATTATTCATCGAATACGAGATGTGATCCAAAAACTTCAATTATTTTTCCATTAAAAATAATCTTGTATCATATTTCTTGCTGAGACCTATTCATATAACTATTCAAGTCAGAAACTAAGTAGTCCTTCATATCTCAACTTTAGTTCCGTATCTCTCTGTATTCTTTGTGCAATTTTCAATCGATAATTAATAATGGAGAAAAAAAGGTGAAAATTTCCTAACTTCTTTTTTTGGTTAAGGCTGAATGCTCTTGCTCACACACTGTCCTTTCAAATTATGAGTTTTTGAGAAAAAAAAAAGTTCTCAGTCTTGTTGCTTTTGTTTTTATTTGCCAAAAGCTTCCAGCTCCAAATGACTTTTTGTTTTTTTTATTAGATTACTAAATACTGAGGAAATAAAAAAGATTACAACGACAGAGACCTTAATGCAATTTGTTATGGGTAGCTATATCAACGAAAATAATGTTGCATCCAATAATGATATGCAGATATTTAATAACTGCTTGTAGAGATGGAATCCGTTTGCTTTGCGATTATGATCAGCGGATGTCACCGGGAATATCGGGGAACCTAATTAAGAGCGGATATAGGAGTAACAACTATTAGTGGGCGATTATAGATACTCTCATTGGAAATTAGTTTTGTAGGTCGTTAATAGCTGGCTTCCAAGAATATACACAAGTTGTCCGGTTTTAATTACACCGGAGTGTGTACTTGGATGACATACCATATTCTACACGTAGGAACTTCACTGTGGCTCATTTTATTTATACCTTATGAACTGAGCTGGTAAGCCCACAATTTCATTGCCTATATTTAGCGCTTTAAGAATTCCTTGATCACACAATTGTATCGTGTCTTCCGCCACACTAGAAACAAGTCAGTGCCGTATCATCACCAGCCGCTAGAAAATTCAGACAAATTCTTGGTTGAGATGCGATTAAAATGCCATTCCTATAAGATTAAGTACAATTAAATGTGAAGTATGAATTCCAGTTTGAAATGGTATGATTAAGCGGTTTCTCAGTGGTATGACCGTCATGTTCGGTGGGTGGGAGGGGAAGTTGGCCATAGAGGAAGTGCTTTTGTGGTTCTGCAAGAAGAGAAACGGATGTCTTAAGATAACTGGAAAGGGGGAAAGGTGCGAGCAATGGATGCTCACGACCTAAAAGAGGAGAACTTGGAGGAGTTAATTTAAGATCAAGGGTAATGATAATCAAAGAAACATGGAAATAAATATAAAATTATTCAAAAATTAATTAATTCCTTATTATATCAAAATATCCCTATTTATTTTTGAATACTTTAACATAATTTAAATTTATTTGTATTTTTTTTATATTTTTTTGGATAATTTAATTTAATTTGTTTTAGATCGTGCACTAGAGTGGACCATGGCGACACAGTTTCATGGGTGTATCCGTTGACAAATCTGTTAATTTCTGAATGTTTTGAACCATTAGATTTTTAAGTAATTGGTTGTTGGGCAATATAAACAAGTTTTAGCATTTATCACCATAGAAAATCTTTGTTGGTATATGAAATATTTAAAAAAGAAGAAAAAAAAAGAAAAGAGTCTTCATTTATAGCTTCTTAAATGAATAATGAAGTGGTTATTGTAGAATAACTTCGAAACATTGTCGTAAATTGCTCCAGCCAAACCAAACCGCAGCATTTTTGAACCAAAATGTGTGTGCTAGAGAGAAATTTCAACTGCTTAATGTTTATATCACTAAAAATAAAAAAAACATTGCATAATTAAATAAAAAAAGGGGGGGTGACTAGAACAAGATTGCTAGAACCTTAATCATGCTTTAAAAATACCATACGATGTCTGATTAAGTAATGTTAAAATCTTTTACAATAAATAAAAATTGTTGTTCTGTCTACCGAAAACTAGAGCAATAATTGAATTAGTTTGCAAATGAAAAGTCAGCTCTCTGTGATGGTTTATACTATGTTAGTTATTAAACAACATTGACATAATTTTTAACAATATGGGACTTATCGAGAATGTTTGCAACTTGAGCAACAACAACAAAAAAAATTGCAGTTCAAAATTCCTTTTTCCAAAAACCAATATTGGTGCCTCTAGAGGATCTATTGAAAAACTAAGCGACTTTTAGTACTTAGTATTGATATAACAGGAAGCAATGGAAATGAACTTTATTTTTTGCATTGTCTTAAATTTTGGGTCTATGTATATAAAGCACAGAAAATATTACTGTTTAAGAAACCAAGCCAATATTCTTAGTCATAATATGAAAATCATAAGGAGTAGCTAATTTAATTAAAGCGAAAGAAATTATATTTATACACCATAAGCATATGTTTTATTTTGATTACCCTGTAAAGTTCATAAAAAAATTTTTAGAACACTGCCACAAAGTCTGTAGGGTTCCATTACGTTTGTAGGTCATTAAAAATTTCTGGAGAAATATTGCTCAATAGAATTGGAATTTCGCTTCTTATCCATTTGGAATGTTTGCAAAATACCTGATTCCGAACATAATATCTTTTTAACGAATCTGATCATTAATTCTAAACATTTTTTTTTTAACACATTAACATACTAATTAAATTATATTAAAACATTGATGATAGATACGTAGATACAGATTTCTTAGTGCCGATAGTACTTACATAAATAGGAATAATGATTTTTTTTGTTTATATAGATATATAAAGAGTACGATTCGCTGGATTATATCCTTATCAAAAATTATTTTGTAATTTTCTGTTAATGCAATTTTATACCCAAATATTAGGTGAATATATTATAGCCAATTATAAGATTCATGGATATTTATTGATTAAAATATCATTAACATATTCATAAAACTCGTAGAACACAATTTAAAAAAAAAAATTATAATTTATTTGTAATGTTCTTTTATGAATGTGTAAATGAAATGCAAAAGAAATACTTGGGGATATCTGAATTCATTTAAAAAAAAATCGAACAGATTTAAGCTTATAGAAGTGATATGCTTCATCTATGACAACTTATCTGCCTCAATGCTTACACCAAAATTTAATTGAAAGATTTTTTTTTTTTATAATTAACTTAGAACACTATACTTAATACAAATTTTATCCACTTAATTGCCTTCTATGTCCTTCCTAAAGGTTGAAAATACGAAAGATAAGTAAATTAATGCCAGGCCAGATCATAGGTAAAATGTCTATTATATTATTATGACACATTCTTGGATAAAGTAGTAAAAGTTAAATTGTTTCTCAGATTGTATTATTTGAGATCAATTGTAAACAAATAGTAGGTTTAGTATCAAAAGAGGTAATAAAATATTTATAAATACTTAAATATATAATTTTCTTTTTTAATTTTAGAATGTCGAATTTTATTTCAGTAAAATGATCTTAATATGAACTGAAAGTTTCCATTAAAGCAAAATATAATTTTCCGTGAAGCCTGATTCAAGCTAGGTGTCCTTAGGAGTCAGGATGCTCCATCGAAACTTTCTTTAATTTAATTTAAAAAGTTTATGAATTTTATCATTTTTTTTTTTGGAAAGTTTGAAGTAAAATTTTTTATTTGCTTTTGATGGTACTTAATACTTTTCTTAAATTACATACTATTTTTAATGTTTAATTATACTGTAAACGTTGTATTATTTGTTAGGAGCTTCGAGGTTAGAAAAATACTAACAGCCTGTTAGTGGACCAGTTTGTTCACTTTTGCCAGTAAGACAATTTTTTTGTCATTTAAATATTTTTGTAAAAGCCTTTGTAAATGTAATAAGAGTTTTGTAATTATCTTGGTCCAATTTTTATTAATAAAATTACCTTAGTGCAAGTAAATAAACTTTCTTTTCTAAATCATTACTAAATTATTGTTATTTGTAAAGAGTACATTGATTTCTGAATGTACTTAGTAAAATTTCTGAGTTAATCATAATTTAATATCAATAGTTTGGTAAATAATTATAATCTCCAAATTCAATTAATGATCAACTTAAAACATTGATATTTGCTATTTTTTTGAATATTTTGTATGTTTTTTAACTGCTTTATACAACAAGAGAGAATTTGGGAAAGATTTCATATTGTTCTTTTTTTTATGGAAATACATGTTTTAAGGGCCCATGAAAGCGAAAAAGTTATTATTAGAAAAGGATGTGTATCTTGAGCATGGTCAAAAAAAGATAAATAAGGAAAATCAAATAAAAAAATTAAATTCGGTCTTTGGCTCAGTTATTATGTGTATAAGGATGACAGGAAGGTTTCAGAAGATTATAAATGAAGGTTCATAACAATAATCAAACAAATATACAGTTACTAGGAAACTTCGTTTTCTTGAATAAAAATACTAGTTTTGGGGAAAATCTAGAAATCAACAGTTCTTTTCTATCCTTTCATTTCATCATCAATCATTCGTTCATATTTATTATAAACATGCAGGTATATCATTTTTATTGGAAACTGTTTTTCGAGAAAATTGATTTTACTGATTTTGTCAGAACTGTTGGAAGTTTATCTCTAACAGACGCAAACTACAGTTCTGTTACAATTTTTTTTTAACTTTATGTATTTAATAATATTTACTCCGTGTGGACAGTCATTTCTTTATTTCTCCTTGCGGGTATCTCAGCCAAACAACACTATCACTGATACTCCAAAGTCTGGCTTACATCACAAAGGGCCTATGCCAGCAGAGGTAGCCTTTTTTTGGATGGTGGGGGTATAATGCGCTGCGATTGGCACACCTAAAGTATCCTTTCCAGATCAAAGTCCCTAAGGTACAGATAAATTTAGAGAGGATATGTTCTTCTCCAACATTGGTAAGTGCTCAGGCTTCTAAACCTTCCCCGGAGATAGCATGGTAGTCCGCCCATGCCTATCTCCTCACAGAATTTGCAGGTGCTATCGCGTTTTAGGTCCAGTTTCTTCATTGTCCTCTGAGTATAAGTGAGAAAACCCGTCAACTTGCGAAGCCTATTTTTACTTAGATTGAGCTACGCTTAAGATCTTCTTCGGTCGGAACTACCCAGATAAGTCCTAGCCTACCTCATTCTTGGGAGGTTTTTTTCCAGAGAAATGCTCTTTTTACTTTCTCTTTATTTCTGAGCTCCTCTCGAAGACGCTGGTAGCTTACCTAACAAAAGGGTCTGATGAAGGAGGTTACAGTGTCTTTCCTTGCCAGGATGCCGGCCATCTCTATAGTTGGGCAGTAGAACTATATTTTTAACTGACATTTAGTAGTTAAGTAGTTGCAACTAACAATACTGCAATTATGTTTTACAACTAATATTTCAAATAAAACTGATTGGTTTATATCAACAACTAGTAATTCAAGTATAAAGAAAATCCGGTTAACCGATTTTCTTAAAATTTGGAATTCTTGCACGGCATGTATTGTGCATTAGTATTATTTAAGTGGTAAAATACCGTATATTGTTCTGAAGTGGTACTTTAGACGAAAGCATAACGTTTCGGTTCTAATAAAAGGGATTTATTTGTGCTAATAGTTAACTAAAGGGAATACAAATTTAGGCATTCTGCGATTTTTCGTTTTTGAGATATTGTGTTACACTCTCTTACTAGAAGTAAGAGAAAGTGAAAAAAGCAAGATTCAAGTAGTTATAGTTGTCAGTTTTTAACTAATTACAACTAAACAATTCATTGTAATAAAATCCAACTTCATACAATTGTAGTTGCTTTAGCAACTACACATTAATTACGCGTTTCAACTACAACTCAATAAAATCCAACTTCATACAATTGTAGTTGCTTTAGCAACTACACATTAATTACGCGTTTCAACTACAACTACTTTTGTTGACAAAAATAATAAACATTCAAAAGCAACTACAATTACATTTGTAGTTGTTAATTGCTACTACATCTTAACTTATGAAACTGTAGTTTATAATTTGTATTTGCAACTAAATTTTGCACAACATTGGCCATTTCATTCCTTCCAATACATAACTCATTGGTATGGATATCTAACCATTTTGAACTGGTGACATGTGCAGTCAGTGATTTAAAGGCGGCCTGGGTATCGGATAAGATCACCATCTCCTGATTCCGATATTTCCTATGGAAATTAACAGCTTCCAATTGCATGAATTTCCGCCTGGACGATGCTGGGAAATTTTCTCACGCACTCTGAGTGTCATGGATTTAGCACATTCATTACAGATCTCTGTTTGTTGCTTGCACACTCACAGGAATACTCTAGCTCACTTCCACTCACCTCAGGCCTTACTCTTAGTATACTTATAAATGATTACATTCTATGTACAACTATTGACACCTAAAGGAGCCACAAAATATCTTTGTGGCAACTAAATTCTCATGTTAAAAGTGATATAATATTTAATTTCACCAAACAGGAATTCATCTACTATGTGGTAATTCAGTATTCATAAATGAAATATCTTTTCCCAACGCTGGCTGCATGACATAAGGCTTTGCAAAACTGAAATTTTACATTTAAAGCATAAATGCGTTTAGTAAATCTTAAAAGGACATTCTAAGAGTGAAAAATAAACCAAGAATAGTTGTTTTTTGAAAGTGATTTGAATAATGTAGAACGATGATTGACGGGTGTTTCAAATATTTTTTTTTTATATTAAACTTTTGCAGGTAAAATTTACTCTCAGAAGTAAAATTAAGGAAATCACATTTGTAAGTCCTTTAATCTGAAACTTAAGTATCTTTTTTTTTTATGTAGCTTAATTTTCTTCTGATCTATTAGGAAAGATGAAATGAAAAACTCTACCAAATGTCTCCTTTTTATTGGATTTACGAAATTTCTATTCAGAATTACAACTTTTAAGTTTAGTTAGATGATACAAACAAAAGTTTAGTTGGATGATACTGTTATTTGCATTATAAACTTTTTATCAGGTGCTTATGTCATATAAAAATACTTTTTTGACATTTTATATTGTGTTTAGATTATGCTCAGGAAAAAGGCAGCTTAAAGAGGCTCTTTAAGCTACCATTTTATATTTTTTGTTTCTGCAACGAAATGGAATATTTGGGGTCCCCAAATAAATTCTGTTACATATATTGAATTTCTAGAAGTAAGCTAAGTACATTTGCTACTTTTTTTGACATTTAGGATCCTTTCATTCAGGAATGAAAAAATAAACTTAAAAAAATAAAATGTCTTTATTTACAAAATGCTAGAGTTGACTATTTAGGATTGCATGATTATAGAGATTGCTCTTTCTCTAATTTTGTCCACTTCTCACTTACTATCCAAAGCCATTTAGCGAGATTGTCATCCTGAGCGATTGAACTAGTCCTGCTTTCCGCACAGTTCCTAAAAAGACCAATTGTCAATGATTGAATTTTTACAATATGCCCGAAAAGATTTTTTTTTTTTTTTTTTAATACAAAATCTGAAACAACTATATTATTTAAACACTTGCTAGAAAAATAGTAACAACTCATCTAAATTAAATAAACCTACGAAAAATATTTGCCAGTAACATTATCGAGGGAAGGATCTAAAGCGGCGTATATTGAAGTCTGCGCACCCTGTCGTGGATTCTTGATAAACATCCATATCAATGGTTTCAATATTATGCCAGAGAGATATGAATTAAAAAAACTCATATGTCGTGTAATTTCGGTTTCAACAAGTCCAGGATGAACAGCATTTACTGTTACGCCAGTACCTGTAATTTTTTTTTCACCAGTCAGAAATTTAGCATGTATTCATTTAAGGTAATGGTGTGATTTGAAAGTTGAATTTAAACTCTTACAAAATGCAATTCAGCATAATTACTGCAAATAGAGAATATTTACAAATTCATGGTGAATTATGATTTTTTATTAACTATCTATTCATTAGTTTTTTTATTATATATGGCTGTAAGAAGAAATATGATCGCTCAGATTTTCAAGAAAAAAAAGTAAAAAAGAAATTGGAAACTTCCGGTTATCGGATTTTGACCGCAAACAGATTTCTGGTGTTAACTAATTGAAAGGTTTTTACGATTTCCCCTTTTAGACTTTAAGTACAAACATACTGATCGATTTCTATAAACTTTTCATGCTTAAGTTTTTTCAACAGCAGAAATACAATTAAAAAGGCAGATAATGAAATTTGATATTCTATTTGGTATCAGAGTTCCAGTACCAAAGATGGGTTTTTCGAATTTGTCATCTTCTACAAATATTATGATATAACTGGATAAAAGTAAGTGCGTCTTAGCGTCCTGAGCATTCTCATTGCTCTGCTGCCTCCGGGCAATAAACAGACACTACTGTCCATCACCGGACAATGAGTGAGCTGTAGAGGCTCCTAGGAAGAGAAAATTTAAGGACAACACCAGCTGGATTTCAACCCGGGACCTCAGCATGCGAGTTCAGCGCGTCACCACTAACATAATTCCTTCCCTGTACAAAACTTCAATTTAAAACCTTCCCAAATGTTGAAATGCTTTTCTAGTTAATAATGGCTCAGCTCTTGAAACATTCATATCAGTTTTTCACCTTACCCTGCAATCTCCTGGCTAATTCAGTAGTGAAAAGAATATTAGCTAATTTACTCTGTGAGTACGCCTTACTTCCATCATAATTTTTGTCATAATTTAAATCATCTTTGTTAATTGTTGCTCTCATGTGTGCAATGCTCGATACGTTGATGATTCTACTAGGGGCTGATTTCTAAAATGAAATTTAATCAGTTGAAATAACCAACTAAAACTATAAAGAATTTCATTAATCAATTTTTTATTACCTTTAGCATATCTAATAACAAATTTGTTAAGAGAAAATGACCCATGTGATTTACACCCAACTGCATCTCAATTCCTTCTTTTGTTTTTGATTGAGGGCATCCCATAACCCCAGCATTATTAATCAATATGTGTAGATTGTCGTTCTCTAAACATTAAAAAAAATACATAGATATTAGAGAGAAAATATATTTATATATTTTTTTTATAAATGTCTACATCATGATGACGCACCTCTTTTGAATTCATCAACAAATTTCCTAATTGATTCTTGGGAAGCTAAGTCGCACAAACGGCAATAGACAAACTTATTCTTGGTTTCCAGCACAATTTCTTGCCTCGCCTAAAGATTGAAGATTTACTGATTAGTTATAAACCGACAATTGAACAAGTCAAACCAGGCATGTAAGAACGCTTCCTAATGCTTCTGGGAGCAATAACATCAGGTTTTAGAAAAAATTCTAGACAACAGGAAATGTTTAACTTAGAAGCTTATATTGAAGTAAATATTCAGGAAATGAATTGTAAGACTTATTTCATAATACCCTAAGGGCAAAACGGCTACTTAATTTTCTCAAGAATTACATGAAGATTCAAAATTAATTAACAGTAATTATCTTTTTTTGAAGTAAAATTATAAAATCACCCTAAGTTATCCTCAAGTCTAGATCTAATCAGCCTAATAACTTTCAAAATGATTAGGTTCCTACGCGCCTGCGTTCAAGATAAGGAAGATGGAAAGAAAATTATTCAGTCCTTTAAATATTTTAAAGAGGAAATCAACAATAATCAGTCATTATTTAAGGATTTTTTTACCTTTTCACATCTAGACATATCTCTGCAGGCCATTATGACCCTGGCTCTTCTTTTAGCTAATTCTCTGGCGGTTTCCTTGCCAATTCCTGTATTGGCACCCGTAATTATAGCTGTTTTATTTTCTACGATTATAGGATCATCAAAACGTTTTCCACCACAATAATCCCTGAAATTAAAGAACTTTTGAACACTAATGTCCGTGATATTAAAATTGAAGTCCGTTTTAATACTAGCTGCAATTACTGTATTCGCTGCAACTGCTGTCAGTATCTCGATTTCCTACATAAGCTGCAATAGAGGGGCTTGACAATTTAAGGTAATCCAACAAGAAAAAGTCTCGTATGAAAACTCACACGACCTTTACTTACTGCAATTTACATAGTTCTGAATAATTTTATACGGATATTACTCACTTATAAATTTCATATCTACTTTAAAAGATAAACAGTATATGCTTCCGAAAAATAATTAGGCAAAAAATTCGTAAATTTCAGGATCCGATTTCCTTGAAACTGGAAATTTTGGAAACACATTAAATTCTTAAAAATACTGATGATAGATTCATATAATATACTAAAATTGTACTTTAGAGGAAAGCTTAACGTCACCTCTCTTTCAGAACTCTCCTTAAATGAATTTTCTCGGAAAAATGTTTCAAATAAAAGTTGTAGCTCTTTTCGTTAGTTGAAATGTCAAGTTTAAAGAAAATCGTTGTAGCCGTTTTCAAGTAAATCGCAAAAAAACTAAAAAATCTATTTAATAACGTGATAATTTTGACCAAAACCTTATCGACGCGGCGCCAGATAGCATATAAATGAATTACCAAGTTTCAGCGTTCTGTGATTTTCTGTTTTGTCTTATACTGCCTCAAATACATATACTAATTTCTAAAAACCACTTTTCAGAATCAAGGGACTTCAAAACATATTCTACTGAAAACCCAATTTCGAATATTTAACATGCTCGCAACACTTCTTCCAACACCACCAGGACAAAGTAATTATCTATCCAGTTATGTATAGATTATTATAAGCTATTAATCAGAACATTAATAAAAATGTTGTTAAAATAAGATTTTCAAATTGTAGCAATTGTAGTAATTAATAGAGCATACAAATTTTCCAAAGATGGCCCCTGAAGAAGACAAACAATGACGTTTGTCGAAACCGTCGGGATATTAATATAAACACTTAAAAAATTTTTGTGTTTTTCTTATGATACCCCCTGGCCGATCAGCCAACTAAGAGATACATCTGAAAATAAGAGTTTTTTTACTTTTTTAAAATTTCCATAATTCACTGCCCTTTCTCATTTTATGTTTCAAAACTTCAGAATAGATTCATTCATTTTAGATGAAATAGCTCTTCAGTAACGAAACTGATGCTTGTTTTGGCCTATGTTAATTTTTTTTTAATTTAAGGCGCGCCAACATCTATAGTTATTGGCGCCCGGAGCCTTCTCAGAGTACTGCCGGCATCTGGACAATGTCCTCTCGCTGCAGACAACACTGTCTATCACCGAACAGTGAGCTAGAGAGGCTCCTAGAAAGAAAAATCTAAGGGCTGGACTCAAACTTGGACCTCCGCGTGAGAGTCCAACGCGCTATCACTGAGCTAATCCCTTCCCAACTATGTCAATTACAATTATTTAGTTGTAAACTTCATTTGCGATCATGACCCAGTCATCCGCTAGCTCAAAAATTAAATAGTAGAGACACCTTCTAATGAGAGACGCCATTCTCTCAGGTTTTCGTGCATAAATTATTTAATATAACTCTCACTATTACTTGTAACCAATTATTTTTTTAAATACTATCTAGATTAAATGTTACTGATATCTTATCTTTTCTTATAGGCTACAGTACACTATAAATTAGCAAATTAAGGATAATGTTTTTATTTTACTTACTTTATAAGAATAGCACTTCCAGCCACAGAACCAACGACACTAGCCCATAGTATGGGCTTCTTCATTGACCGAGCCATAAATATTTGTTATAATGTTAACATGGTATTCTTCAAATTTAACTTTTCCTTCTATAGCGCTTTGGCTTAGAGGTTATTTCGTGATAGAAGGTTATTTTGCTGTTATGGTGTCTCACTGTGAAAGTGAAGTCCAAAAATTAAACAGTTCTCCGGGTTATATAACCTGACTTAACATTTAGGAAGGCTGCAGATGAAGGAATTGAAGTACATCCACTTTTTTGAAGTAAAGAAAGCAGTGCTGGCGTTTCAACTTTTCAAAAAATAGGATTTTTCGGTACTCATATATAATATGCTGTTATGTAATGTTGCGATTGCAATTATCATTTTTGAAGTGACAGGTTCTTTTTAGAATATTCGTCAGAAAATGAACATTTGAATTAATTGTCTTAATTAATGGATTATCGATAGAGTGTCGTCGTCTTTTGTTCGTACCAGGCTAATACTGATTTCTTTTTTTTACGCTTCTAAGTAATTCAAAATAAAAATGATATTTAGAAAGTCAATATCTTCATTTGAAAATTGAAGTCATATGGTGAAAGACAACACTTCTTAACAATTGGTGAGCAGAACCTTCAGCTGATATGTGGCATACTGGGAAATTCATTATAATTATATCACTTATTCTTGCTACAATTTTACATGGTTTGCTCAATATAAACCTTCTATTTGTTAACTATAAGTTAATTTACAAAAACAAAGTTGATTGAAAAATGTTTTAACTATTCATTAAGATGGGAACTGGTAAAACTTGTAAATCTTGTGGGTCTTCTGAGCTCGAAGTTGATCCTAGTAGAGGCGATACAGTATGTACAAATTGTGGAACGGTTTTGGAAGATAGTGTTATAGTATCGGAAGTACAGTTTGAAGAAAATGCACATGGCATTAGTTCTGCTATCGGTCAGTTTGTTTCTTCAGAATCTTCAGGTGGCTGCAGAGGATTTGGAAACAGTAAGTACGATTATTATTATTTTTTAATTATTGATAAGTATAGATTAGACAGACATTTAAGTATGATTGTTTTACTTTTTGTTCATCTAAGAATGTGTTCTGTAAATGTTTTATTAAATTTTTAAAACAATTTTGTAGATTTTCATGCGAGTGGGGTCAGGGAATCGAGGGAAATAACTCTTCAGAAAGCTAAACGAGCTGTAAGCAACCTTTGCCAGAATTTAAGGTGAGTCAAATAGAAGTAATAACTTCCTATCCTAGTCCTTATTTATTCAGAAACAGACAAAACTTTCAGCAGTAATTTATAAAAAGGGCAAATTTATGAGTGAAGGCAAAGTTTGCCGATAAAAAAAATCTAAGAAACTACAAATTTATTTTATTTAATTAAAAAGGGATTAAAATATTAATTCAGAAAGCTAGATTTTTTCTCTAGGTTATTTCTTAAAAATTTTGAATTCTTCTGCAGCTTTACTTGATATTTCCAGGCTAAATCAGCATTGCTTAGACACAGCATTTAATTTTTACAAGATGGCTCTTAGTAGACACTTGACAAGAGGAAGAAGGCAAACACACCTCATTGCTGCCTGTGTGTATATCACTTGCAGAATCGAAGGGACACCTCGTATCCTTTTAATTTGTTTTTAGATTATGCTTGCACATTTTAAATATACTGTTTGATTACCATAAATGTCTAGTGAAACAGTGTCAAGGAAACATTGAATTATAATTAATAGAAATAGAAATTTTTCAATTCTCGGATGGATCCGAACTCGAAAATTGTCTATTAAGAAATTAATAAGTATTAATCAATTAATGGAATTCCCCATGCTAATAAATTAATTATTAATTTAAATTTATAAATTAATCTTGCTTTGCTAGATTAATTCTTATATAAATAAGATTTTTAAACTCGTTTCATAATGTGCACAAAAATTTCACATTATTATGCGACATATATTAATATCGCATATTCATGCGACATGCAATCTATAATTTTAATGTATTTATTTTTTTGAAATAGTTTTTCCTTAGTAAAATAATCAGATCTACTGATCGACTTTAGTGAAGTTCTTCAAATTTGTGCATTCGAGCTTGGAAGGACTTACTTAAAACTTTCACAAGCGCTTTGTATAAATGTACCAGCGTTAGGTAAGTTCAATTCCTTAAATAATTTCATATTTTATTAAGAAAAAGATGTATAATTTACTTCTTATTGTAAAAAATACGTTTTCTTTGAACAATATCATTGACATTCTTAGTTTAACAAAGTGTGAATAGTTGAAAAAAAAATTGCATTGCCCCATTAGCTTTCAAGGAGAAACGAACCAGAAGAAGCTAATTGCAATATGGGCGCAACGTCAATTTCTAGCAAACCACTGACGTGTCTCAATCCGGAAACTTTAGTGTTTTTCAGGAAAATGGCCGCGGAAGTCTAAAACATTACTGATTAATTATTTTTCGTTAAACCTAAGTATATGCTTTATATAGTTGTAGGCTAGTTTGTTGAATTTAAATTGTATTAGGTTGGTTATCTTTAAAGAACACAATTATTTAGCCTTCATTTTTTATTTTATTTTAATAATAAAACTCGACGTTACGGCGCCTAACCATGCCATTTTCAAGAGTGGAGATGATTTTTTATATAATATATTGTATTGCAATTTAAAATTAACATAATTAATGTGAGTTCAAACATTATTAAGGTAGTACAATTATAAAATATATTCATACAATTATATACTATATACTACAATTATAAACTATATTATAAATTTGTCCAAAAATTTAGTAATCTGATACAGATTTCGGAAGTTCTGATACAGAACTAAGTTGGGGAGAGAAATTTATATATTTTATAATTGTACCACCCTAATAATGTTTGAACTTACATTATGTTAATTTTAAATTGCAGTACTATACATTATATAAAAAATCATCTCCACTCTTGAAAATGGCGTGGTTAGGCGCCGAAACGTCGAGTTTTATTATTAAATTAACATTAATAAAAAATGAAGGTTAAAAACTGGTGTTTCTTTGACGATAACCAACCTAATACAAACCTATGTATCATTCTACTGTAATATAAGAATGATTTACTAGAGGAGATGTTCGTTCGTGTTATAATTTCGTAATTGAGTTTCACTTTTGAGATCCCCAGAATACGAACTAATGTATATAAGTCCATGAACACGTAACTCACATTTGACAAAACGTTTGGTAACATGCGGATATTCCTTCTCGAAGTAAATTTTTTGTTAGTATCGCTGTATTGTACAGTACTCAAGAAAAGTTAAAATGTTTTTTACCTGAAAACAGGACAACAGTGTAATTTTTTTTTTAAGTGCATTTCATAGCTAACATTAGTGACATATTCGAAAACAACCATCCACTTGAACAATTGCTGGCATAAACTCTATTTTCTTTTAAATTTATTTTGATGGACATTTTTTAAGGACGGAATTTTTTTGTTGACCTAATTCCAAAATATCTGTTTTAAAGGGATTGAAAGTTTCTGTTCTAGAGATGCCTTCAAAGAATATCAAGTTTAAGTTCCTGGGAGTTTTCGTTTTTGTGTTATACAGCTTTTACACTCGAAGGGAGGGGAGAATATTCTCTAAAAACATTTTCCTCACCCTCAAGAATATTCAAACATGTATTTCTGAAAACCAATTTCCAAAAGCGGTTGGGGGGGGGGGGTTCGAGCACTGCAAAATCTGGTGATCTATTGACCCCCTCTGGTACCGAAGATGAGCTTGCTAAACTATAGCACCCTCTCCAAGTTAAGCACCCCAAGGGATCCCAGTATCCTGGAGGGTTCTAGGGAGGTCACTCCCTACTACCCTTGGAGGGTAGGGAGTTTCCTCCATCTCCCACAGAATCTGCATGTGCCATAATCTTCTAGGCCCAGCTCCCTCAGGTGTCTCCTGAGTCTGCAGTACCCCGTGAGGTAGCCTGCACGATACAGATTTTATTCTTACTCAGCCTGATGCAGACCTTCGACCTTTCCTGTTATAACCTCCCAGACAAACCTTGGCTTGCCTCAGTCCCGGAAGAGTGTTCCAGAGGCGTGCTCTTTCCGTCACCTCCTCTTTTTTGTATTCTTCCAAGGGTAACTGGTCGCTGACACCGCAAAAGGGCTTAGCCCCAAGATAGGAGATGTAGCGCCTTTCCAAATCGTACTTGATTGAAGTACTTTCAGAAAGGAAAAGCAAAAAGTAAAATGATGTCAGTAAATTCTGCCCTTATTATTTAGCCACTGGCTGAACGAATATGTACAGCGCAGGCCAAAGGGTTTTGGTAAGTAGGAATAATAAAAATATTTGGGGCCCTTGTATGCTTATTTGAGACGTTGGTCATCCAACTAAATATGATTGTTAATCTCTTCTATGCCACAATAGGAGTAGCAGTGGCGGGCTAAGGAGCCTATTCCTCAATTTATTTGATCCTCTTTAGTCTTTGTCTATGATACTATTTCTACTTAGTTTTAAAACTCACATGAGAAAAATGTTTATTAAAATATAAGCATACTTAAAATAGGCGAAACTCTGCATAAATACCATCAGTTACTAATGGTTCTGTATTGCTGCTCCTCCCTTGAAATCCAACATTTGAAGTTGTTAATAAAATGTTCCATGATATACTTAGTGCAGATCATATTCCGCATTTTATATTAAATATCATCATCCCGTGTTTATGACCACTGTAATATTATATTTTTTTTTCTTCACTGCTCAATATGCACATACAACGATATCGTATTGACGATTATTTTGTTTCTTTTAAAAATCTGCAAGTTTCTTTCATGATCATTTATTTTGAACTTTTCCCTTTCTTGAAAATTTTCGTTATTAGCCTAAACATTTTGAAGTATTATGAAGGACTGCAAAGATATTTCAAAAGATTTATTTCTTAAACAATCATTTTGACATTATGAGACATTTATAATATTATATAAATATTACTAATTGAAAAATAAGATAGTTCAAACAAGCAAATAATTAGTTAATTGGGGCCAAAGAAGAAACTTTTTATTTTTAAAAGTTTATTCGACGACGAGGCCCTTTGTTTTAGTCCTGCGTATAAATACTAAATTTATATTAGTTTAAAAAATGTTAATAGTAAAGTATGTGCCTCCGCCCCCGTCCAAGACACTTAATTTGTTAGTTGGACGTTAAGTTCACTGAAAAAATAGGCACTACTATGCATGTTTAGCCTCTCAGTGTTATTAAAAACATTTTTCCGAGAGAATTGATTTAGAATGTTCTAGGGAAGATGTCAGGCTTTAAAACAACTGTCATTTCAGTTCCCCACATATTTATATTAAAGATAACTATTCATTTATATAAATTCAGTTTTGAAGAAAAATGATAAATTAGAAATTATTGAAAGTTATAAACATCGCATTAAGATGAAACCATTTCGAGTGTTTATATTAGTATAAACATTTTTTAAACTAATATAAATTTTGTATTTATACGCGGGACTAGAAGAAAGGGCCTTCCAGTTAAAAGTCCATGCTCATATACACCGAGCCAGTGTATAAATTGAATTTGCTCTGTGCAAGTCTGTGTTACCACACTGTCTGACAAAACGCATCCTGAAGATGGGCGCACGCCCGAAACCGGTCGATGACCACAAAATGAAGCAGGCTATACGGAAAATGTCTCTGATGTTTTATTTTATACCAGATTTTTTTTTTATATCGTTGGTAATTTGACCATTTTCTTTGCGCACACTATTAATTTCTAATTCTATACATAATTGTTGTCTTTGTGTACATTAATATAAAAAAAAGATATGTTCACCTCAAGATAACGGAAAGATCTTTCTCAAGGAACTGCCCTTAATCTTGCCATCTTTAAAATAGTGATAAATATCTGCAACCTCATATAAATGTCTCGGTGATGATCATATGGGCTATCTCCAGCAATGTTAGCCCTTAGATGAATTAATCAAAGGTCATTGCCTGCAGATAACATCACAAGAAGATTCCCTTACAAACACAATGAGCCGCTTCCATGGAATTTCTTAGAAGCGGAGGTGTATTAAAAGTTCTTAGCCATTCTCTGTTAATGGGTATATATATATGCTTTGTAAGAAGACAAGAAAGAAGAACTTATATAGAAAAAATCTGAAGAAATCTTTATAGTGAGTTTAGGTGGATTAGGAGGTAACACGAGTTGTTCTGGCAGTGGGTCCCGGCTCAGAGAGTTTTGTGGGAATTGAAATAGCTGATTGCTTAGCAAAAATAGGGTGGTGGGGTCCAAACAAAGTTCGGCCCGGAAAGCGCATAACGTATGCTGCACAAGACGAAACTTATTAAGTTTAATAAAAACTGTGCGAGGATTAGTGGGGTAAACTCATGGAATCTTTAACCTTGAAAGAATGCCTACATGGCGGTATTTAGAAAAGATGCGGCTATAGTCTACCTGCACGTCTTTTGCCTTCATAGATTAGGAGATTAAATAATGGAGAGCCCCAGTATCTCATCTGTACCAGAGGGGATACGGATAAAATCACGGGAGATTTGCCCACAACTAATACCAACTATAGGAAACAAACTCTCAGAACATGAGGTTTTAATTTACAAATTATTTTTACTTTATTACTGCTAGATACCAGAAAAAAGGTAAGTTTTCTGCAACAATATCCTATGTGGATAGATTTTGTTGCAAATCATTCATGTGAGAAGCTTGAAGAAGATTCACTTACAATCCGGGACAGATCGAACAGAGGTTCTACTCTCTTTTTGGTTCAATCCTTTCCGTAATTTGTTTGCATAAAAATCGTTACTTCTACAATAGAGAGAATATATTTTTGCTGTAAAGAAGCTTCTTCGCTAGCTATCTCCAAATCGTTCCTACATTGGACGATTAGGATTAGGTTATGATTTTAATGTGTTGTTGAGAACTTTGCAAAAAGTTAAGCCGCTAATTAGTTGCTGTTAAAACACTAGATTTGTTGTTGGCGTGAAGTTTCACTTCAATATTCTGTTCGGGTTGCAAACGTGATTATTTTAATTTTGGAATATTGTAATATGATTACAATCATATTACAATATTATGAGTGTATAGAAATTTCATGTTTGAAAAAATTTACCAAATGAAAGTTAAGAAATCCATTAAAAGAAACCTGTGTGTTTACAAACCACATTTTTTCATGTAGGTAATGTATGTAATCTTCATTGTTATATTTAAGTGGGAAGTTTAAAGTAATAACATTATTTGATCGAGTTTTAAGCTAATGCATGTATTTTAACCAATAGTCTACATATTTTTGTTTTATATGTTCTTTATTTGTGCTTATGTTCATTTTATTTCTACTTACAATAGAGTAAAATTTAATTTGATTATAAGCTAAATAATGATAATTTAACAGGAAGCACAGTACTAATTTTTGGCTTATGCCCTTCAATCCAATTTTTAGGAACCTTTTTATTTTTTATACTGCATAAATTGTATAATCATTCTTTATGGTTGCATCTAAGCATTTTTATGCTAATTTCAATGGAAGCATGATAAAAATTGGTACTTTTTTTTATCTGCGTCTCGCTGTTTCGTAATTCTTTAATCTTTTTTTTGTGTCTCTTTTCTGCATAATAATAATAAAAAAAAGAATATCCGTGTATTTAATCAAACACATACAAACAAACAAAAATATTATGGGAATTTTACATTTCGTTTGGTCCTCCATAAGTACAGTTTTAAGACTAGAATATTTTCTTTTTCTGAGATTCTAAATTACTAAAAAAAAATTAGTATGGTATAAGTATGTTCATTAATACCGACCCAGGTCAACTAAAATGAAATAAAATCTTAATTGTTCTGGAGGAAGCGAAACTCAGTGTTCTAAATCGGGTGGTTGAGAATTAGCTGGCCCATAAAAAATCAATTCAGGTATCTGGCCACCTTGTACACCAGTACCATTGGTAGATTCACTTGAACATTGAAACTGAAATGATACAGTGCCTACGCTGACTTCACTCATTCCTTCTTGGCCAAAATAACTTAATTCTGCTCCATCTAATACTGCCGACGCTGTGTAATATGATTCTGGTTCTATTTGTACAGGATGTTCAAAATAAACATGAAATGTATTACTCGAACCATCAGAGAAGAATTTCGTATTATTTTCTGCAAGTACCCTTCCTAGCCGTTTAAGTTCTATACGAACCGTATAATCTGCTGCTCCGTTTGATGAACCATAAAGACCAAATCCTACAATAAATACTCTTTTATCGACGCTAAACTGAATTGAATCACAACGCCCACGGTAACGCCATTGATTACTACGATAGGCACATGATTGGAACCGATGGCACACCTGAAAAAATGATTTTTTTTTGTAGTTTAATATCTGAATCATATGTCGCATATAAAGAAATTTGTATAGAATATTAGCAACATACCTGGGCTTTGAGTCCAGTTCTTGGTTTGATGGGAAACGCTAATTGCGGTTTGACATGGGCAGTAAAATGCAAAAAGATGTCTATAGTCTCCTGTTGTGTTAATATACCAGTTTGTGCTGGTCCATTAGCAAATTCATCTAAGCTCATTGTAGGTATCCGAACTAGCCTCAATGACTGCCCTAATACCAATCGTTTGTTAGCCGATGTCGGTTCCAGTTCACGACGACCACATTCTGCACTTGCCCAACAAAGTGCCGCTTCAAATAGATGTGTCTCCTTACAGTTCAAAGTATCTCGGGACAATACTGAAGCCAAAGTATTGCCATCAATATCGGAAAAACCCTCTGAGTGCAGGGCCATTTCTGCCTATGCATATGATTTTTATATTTAAAATCAATAGGAAAAAAAAATCAAGTATTAAGAAAATTTAATTAAAACATAGTTATCGTGAAAACATTTGGTTTTTACGATAAATTAAAGAAAAAACACTTCATTGAAATAGCTTCTTTTTTTTTTTGTTAAAAAAAAAAACTATATTAAAGTGAGTTAACTCGTTAGTTAAATCGTGTCCTTTTTCTATTACTGAATTTACTAACTTTTTACTTTCCCTATTTTTAGGAAACATAATAATTATATGATGTCATTTATAAAATAAGCTTTAACCGCCACTAAATGCAAAATAAGTATTTAGATTTGGCAAATTTGTGAATTCGTAAAAAAAAAAAAAAAATTCGATAAGACGTGATAGAAAAAGGGTATCAATCTCACACATACGAATTATTCTCTGGTTTATTTGTAACATTATTTACAAAATTATGTTTCAATAATAATATTAATAATAATAAATTTTGTCATATTTAAAACAATTAAAAAAATAATGAGAGCAAATTCAAGATATATTAAAGTCATACACAAATCCGCAATGTAAGTTACAATCTTAAAATAAAAATTCTATTTCCTTGAAATAAATTACTATTTTTCTACAAGTTCTTATAAAATGATAATTTCTTTAAAATTAAAAGTTAAATCTCTTGATTAAAAATACAAATTTTTTTTTAATTTCAGGCACACGTTAAATAACTTCGTGTTTTAAAATGACTAGATATGTAAAAAATATCACATTTTATTTTTTTTGAATTTCTGTAATTTGTTACCGACAGCTAAAAATAAGGCCTTAGATTATGTAATTACGCTTTAACTGAGACCTTAATTATATACAAATTTATCTGACAACAGCACTTTATCTTTAAGTATGTGGTCGCGAAGGTGTATCCTCAAATTTAAAAGCAATATCCTACATGTATTATATTCAGTTTCTAACAATAACAGCATATAAAATAAACATCTTTAAGAGACGGCCGTTAGAATATATATTGTTAAAATTCGTGAGGTTCGACCAGAAGTAAAAAAAAAGATAAATTATTGCCAATGTTTGGATAAATTTATTTTCTTTTTCAAGACAAAAAAAAAACATTTCAGACAGTCACAAAGTCACATTTTAGATATACAAGACAGCTAGACTCATATCTACCCTTACTTTGCACACTATATACAAAATACCCTTTGAACTGAAAAAAAAGATAACAAATTTATCGAAATGTTGGCAAGAATTCAGCCTTTTTTTTTTTAACTTCTGGCCGAACTCACGAATTTTAACAATATATTAAGATATTTATATTTTTTTTAATAATAAAAAATAATGAAGTGTTAGATTTTCTATAATGGAGACTCGTGTGACGTAAGAGCTGAAGATATTTAAAAAAAAAAATCTGTTTAATAAAATTGGGAATGTACTTTTTTCTAAAAAAAGTTACGAGCAAACTTGAGACTTAGAAACAAAATAAAATGCATTTAAATTTAAAAAAAAAAAAATGGATTCACGTTAAATCGCGACATATTTGCTGCTTAATCAGTTGACCAGCGATACCTGAGCATCGATGACTTCCCAACATCTTGCCATCAGATCTGGTTCTTCGAATAATCTAGATTGAGAGAGTAAAAGGCAGGCATTTTTTGCTGTTAAAGATGTCTCTAAATATGCGACACAAGCTCTTGCTAAATGTGGTACAATATATTTCTTAGCTACATAAAGTGTTGCCAGTACTGTATCAGCTTCTAATGAAATCTCATCACAATACAGGTACCTAGTAAGAAACAAAAGATTAATATATTATAATTATAGACAGTTTTGATTGAAGATATAGTTATGACAAAAATTTTCGGTACAGTTCAAATTTTATTTTTGCCAAATTAAGCCAAGTAGATATCTAAACTATCATTTGTTAATTTTTTTTTTTTTTTTTCTTTAAGCAAAACTTTTCTCATAGAAAAATTATATTTCCGGATTACTTTGCAAGTTGAGAAATATATGACACCATTTTTTTGGACAGAGCATTAAATTTCTTTAGTAAATTTTTCTTTTATTTGTTATAAATTTATGCACTTTTTCTTTACTACTATACTGGTCTATAACTTTTCTTCAATAAATTTTACAGAGCTCCTGAAGAAGGGCACCAATGGTACCCGAAACGTAAAGCAACAACGAATTCTTTTTTCCTTAAAACTCGTCAACATCTTATAATAATTGTTTCTTTTATATAATATATATTTTTTAAAGGGCGGTGTGTTCAAATTATTTTTCATTATTTCTTATGCAAACTTTAACTTGCTTTCTTTTGGGGCTTACGGTCACATTAAAACTCAACAGAAACCCCCAGGAATCAATCCCCAGGAATTTTTCACTTTTTCCTCTCACATAATAATAATAATAATAATAATAATAATAAATAAATAAATAATAATAATAAGTTTATTATAATTTTGTTTTACTTTTTTTTTAAAAAGCCAGTTTTTCTCTAGGTCCCTGAATTACTGTGACATCATGCCTCCTTCAGCTAACAGTTATACCATTCTCTTTCAATAGAATGATGAGGGGGCTTATTTAAAGCTGTTTAAATATGAACTTTTTTTTTGTCTAAATTTGCTACTTCTTAATAGTAAAGTTAGTACCGAATATAGAAATTAAAATTTCTCACTTTCATGAATGAAAAGAATCTTATCGTATATAAATTTTATGCTCTCTCCAAAAATAATGGCAGATTTCTCAAATTGATGAGAAGAGTTTTATTAAAATGAATAAATAAAAAGTTACTCGGAAAAACTGAAAATAGGATATTTATATCTTAATTTGTTGCTAATGAGATTTAGCAATCAAAATTTTTGTTTTATTACTGATATCACTCCGCATAAATAAACAATAGAAATTAGTTTTTTCATATTAAGAAAAATTACTTGAGCATTGTAAGGAAAGCAGAAGGTTCTACATCCGGGACTTCTATCTGTTCCTTATTTTCTGCCAATCCTCCATAAAACATGGCATAAAATACTGAACTTCCCGTTGCCAATACATATTTGTGAGCAGGGATGCACTGAGTGTGACCTGGCGATCATACTTGTTATTTAGTGGATATTGAAATGCCAATAATCAATAGTTTTTATTAATTATAAATGATAATTGCATAAATTGGTTTGTACCAAAACAAAATTAAGATCATCTCTAAAATATTAAAAATATGTTATACCTGCAGCTCCAACAACAAAAGTTATATCAGCCATAAGTTCATTATTGAACATAGCCGCATTTCGTTCTCGAACTGTCGGTTTGGAAGCTTGCCAGTTTGGGTCAAGTGTTGTTAGGGCAGTTGTACATGTTGACCCATTACTACTACCACTAAGGGTTGTGAACGATGTAACGCCCGTTGCAGGATTAGGTGATGCCAGTGGTGATGTTGGGGCACTTGCTGGTTGAGTCACTTGCATAGTTTCCCTTTGTGAAATTCCACCCTGAGGTGGTGGAGAGACACCTCGATTTAACGTTTCCACTATATATAATATAAAACATTACTAAATTATTAATTTAGAAAATAAATAATGTCCAAATGTAAATACAAATTTTACAATTGATAAGAATGTATATAGTTTCTGTAATTATTCAGAATGCTACAATTGATGAATTTATAGTGTTAGGGTAGTTTGTAGAATAATTTAAGGTTGGTCAGTTATTAAACTGAATGGTTAAGAATCTATTTGCTTTACTAACAAGTCATTACATCTTATCAAACTTTGGAAAATAATGTTTTAGCCAGCCCTGTATTTTAAATTATTATTTTTTAGAATTTGGCCTTTTACAACCAGGATAAACTATAAACTTGAAAATGAAAATGTGCATACTGCACAAATATCATGTGTATCATAGACAGTCCATGGTTTCGGTTAAAATTAGTCAAGGGAAAATGTCATTATTTATTTACTGGAATTTTCACAAAAACGGTTCCGCAAATTGCGATTATTCACTAAATACAGAATAATTTTTCACTTTTTGTTGAATTTTTATTCGAGTAAACTGATTTTAAAAGTTTTTTTTTAACGTAGGTATTAAGATAGAAATAATCTGTATGTTCTAAATTGGCATTATAAAATTTGACAAAGTAGTATGTTAAAACTTCTTTTTTTTTTTTTAAAATAAATCTTAAGACCAGAATACCTAATTCTGTATGTACAACTTACTTGTATAATTTTTCAAGTTATACGGTAGATTTATCAACTTAATGGAAACTGTATTTTCTTCAATTTAATCATTTACTTTTTAAAATTTCATTTCTTCTCCTGTCTTACTAAACTAAGATTTATCTGTCAATACAATTAAATATGCAGCAACCTCACAGAGTACACCTATTAAAATATTCCCTTCCAATTCAATTTAATGCAAAAATAAATTAATATTAATGGTATTAAACATTATTCTGGTGGCTGTCTATTGTTCTAAAGAGAAGAACTAATATAAACGAAACTATATTATATAAAAAGCTGACAATTATTGTTTACATAAAACAATAAGTTTTAGTTACAATATTTAATAAGGTATTTTATAGGTTCGTTTCATGAAATTTGGAAACAAAAGTAATTTCAAAACTTTATTAAAATTTACCTCATTATAATACTTGTTCAAGATAAAATTACAATTTCAAGTTTGAAATTTTAATTTAATAAAAATACTCTCATTAACATCTTCTTTACTCTATATATGAATTTTTAAAAAAAAAATAAAGATCCTCAAATAATATCTAACTAAGCAAAAAAAATATTCTCTTAAATAGAAAAATCAATAACATCCCATGATAATTTGCTTACCATTTACCCACTGGTTTAATTGAGATACTGTTATATCTTGGAGCCTTTTCATTGGTTTTTGTGAAATTTTGGAATAAAAATTTGACATAGCCATTCTTGAGTAATTGACCTATGCACTTAACTAATAAAAACGTTTACATGATTTATGTCTCACGGGCAGCCATTGTTGAAAGCAAAACAAAGAGTAACAAATATGAAGGTGAACATTATACCAGCTGTTATTTTTGAGATCTTAATAGCAGGTTAGCCAACGTATTATTTTCTTGTATATTTTAAATTCAATAGAAATATTCATGCGTGATTTTTGTTTTTTTTATTAGAGCTCAATAACTTTATACTCTTTGATACTTTCCAAAAGTTTCAATTTCACTTGTTGTATATTTTGAAAAAAGAATTATAGCGATTCCTTTCGCTAAGTACATTTCAAATTTTAAACAATTTATACACCATTCCAAATCTATTGAATCTTTCACAATTATTGGCATACATTTAGAAAAATGTAATATTAGGATATGATGTAATAGGAGAGATAATATATATACAAAATACTATATGAATAAAACAAAAATTATGACTATTGTTCTGTATTTAACAGAATGTGGTAAGTTTTATATTTCTCAACAATTCAAAAATTTCTTTTTAGATATGTCTGTAAAACAGTTATAAATTTTCTTACCTACACTTAAATATATATATAATTTAGAAAATAAATATTGTCCAAAGGTAAATACAAATTTTACAATTGATAAGAATGTATATAGTTCCTGTAATTATTCAGAATATATATATATATACAAGTAATACTAGAAGAATGAATAAACCTAGGTTTACCACATAAGATTATCCAAATCTTTGGGGAAGGTCCGAAAAATAATTAAAATCTATTCTAATTTGGACCCCTAGGTTTTACTTAACGCTGACTGGGTAATGTTAGGTTAGAAGAGTTCGAAAAAATTGTCAATGAATTTTGTACCGAATTAGAACCTAGTGAAGTAAGTACGTGAGCAATCGCTGCAGGGTACCAAGGTTATAAAAGATGTCAACGGTATTCTTCCGTGCTTCTTTTTGAGATCATCGACCGGTTTCTGGCGTTCGCCCATCATCAGGATGTTCTTGTTAAAAACATGTGATAACATAAGATTTGCACAGAGCAAATTTAGTTAATACACGGGTTTTAAAAAATGTTTTGTTAGGACCTAATTAGGTTAAAAGGGGGTTCGTTGATACCTGGGTGGGTAAACACATGTTTTTCGCTTTTTAAAGGCTAATGTACATTGTTACTTTTAAAAATGGAAACATCCAACAAGTGGAGATGTGTAACTTAATTTACATTTTTGAATGAGTTTTACTTTGATAATTAATTACCCTTACTATCTTACTATTTTATTACTTTCTCTTACTCCTAGTAAGAGGAAGTATTGTAATCGTGTCAAATTTTCGATATCGAGTTTTCACCGGAAATATCCTTTTGAGGTCCCCTGAGTCCAAAAAAGTGGTTTCTAGCAAGGGTCTGTGTGTGTGTGTGTGTGTAGTATGTATGTGAACAGCATAGCTCAAAACGAAAAACCGTAGAAAGTTAAACTTGATATTCCGTTTAGGCATCACCATGGGATCTGACCTACGTTATCTGTCAAAATTCCTCAACCGGAAGTACCACTTTACTAGTTGGATTTTTTACTTTTTTTGCGATTTTCTCAAAATGGCTCCGACGATTTTCTTTAAACTTCTAAACATCAACCACACATACAAAGAACTACAACTTTTATTTGAAACATTTCTCCGGGAAAATGCTTGAAGGGCACTTTTGGGGGAGGGGTGGGGTTAGGTTTCCATCTAAAGTGCTATTTCAGTTTATTAGACAATTCTGTCATCTAAATAATGTTAATTAGAATTAAATATGTTGTTGAAATTCCGAGTTTGAAAAAAATCGGATAACCGGAAGTGCGTTTACTTTACCACTTTACTAAATGATTTATTCTTTTTTCAAAATTTTCTCAAAATGGCTCCGACGATTTTTTATGAAACTTCGTATATAAACTAAACATGCAAAGATCTACAACTTTTATCTAAAACATTTCGCTGGAAAATTCTTTTAAGGGCACTTTTAGGGGAGGGGTAGGGTTAGATTTTCATCTAAAGTGCTATCCTAGTTGATTATACAATTCTATCATCCAAACATAATTAGTTAGAAATAAATGGATGGCTGAAATTCCAAGTTTCAAGAAAATTAGTAAACCGGAAGTGCGCTTTTACTGAACAGTTTTTTTCAGTTTTCGACGAATTTCATTAAATTTGGTACACAAACTATAAAATTTGTCAATTATCATTTTGAGAACTAGAGTAAGAGAAAGTTGTGTGAGTGTTTCACACCAGATTTTTTTTTAATTGTATTTTGAGTGTAGAACAAAGCGAATGACAGTGTGTCAGCCGTGGACTACTGTGGAATAATAGTTATAAGAAGAGATAAAATGCGGTGAATGATCGTAAGATAGTATAAATAAATATGTTGTTGAACATTAATCTTTATAAGCATTGTTATTTAATAATCACTTATTAGAAATTCCACACTTTACCTTTCATAATATCACGAGCTTAAATACAAACTTTTATAAATATATCACTGAAAAATTATATAAGCCTGCTATCCGACTTTAATATAGCGCACATTCCACAATTAACGTTATACATTTTGTATACTCAGCTTGCATACATTATTCACATTAGTACAAACTTAAAAGCTGTGTGATTCGTATGTACAGACAAAAACTACTTTGATTCAGGTGTGTTGTGTATTGTTTATTGCGTTTTTTATTGTTATTGTGGGAAGATGGTTTTGAATAGTGGTACAATAGCAAATTTTGTCTGTTCGTTAATTAAATTTTGTGTCTTGTCTTTACATAATGCAAGTAGTTCTAGTATGTTCAGTCGTCGTCCTTTTATGCCTGGATGAATTTTATCGTGGTGGAGATGTCGTCGGGTTTGTGTTTAAGTGGTTGGCATAATTTGAGTCAATTTTGTTATACTTGTATGATCTGATATGTTCTGTATATCGTTCTTGGCTTTTCTGCCTGTCTGGCCAACATATATGTCACTACAGTCCGGGCATTTCAGTTCATAACCCCGCTACTGTTATGTATGTCAGTAGTCATAATACATGTGCGGATTTTGTTGCCTAATTTATTGTTAGTTCTGAAAGATATCTTGATGCTTGGTTTCTTAAAAAGTGAGTTTGTAAGCGTGGTTTCTGATGTCTGTTGTTTCTTTGTCATTCCTATTCTGGTGGCATGTTTTGTTTTTTAGGAATTTATTAACGATATTCGTACTTTACTCTTAGCTATGTTGTAGATGGTTTGTAATTCTTGTTCATGGTACGCGATGTGAGGGGTGTAGATTTGTCAGATGTCTCAATGCAGCTAGTTTCTGTTGGGTAGGATGATTGGAATTGTGTGGTATGATTGTATTGCGGTGGTGGTGGGTTTTCTATGTATTCTGTATTCCAGTTTACTGTCATTTCTTATGAGGTTTATGTCCAAGAAATTGGGGGTGTTGCTGATTTCTTTTTCGTCTGTGAATTTTATTTTACGAAAAAGAAATTGACAAACCCTCAACTTCTTGGACATATGGTTATGTAGATTTTGACCTGCCTTTCAAAGCCTTTTTGTAACTTTTGTGAATTTTTATCATAATATATTTTCTTTCATAATATTGTAAATATTTATATTTATCAGAGATATTTTCCGCGGAAGTCTGCTTCTTTTTTTTTTGTTTATACAGAGTGAATATGTATAGAGTGTATAAACTGAATTTGTTCTGTGCAAGTCTGTGTTATCATGATTGACAAAACATGCTGATGATGGGCGAACGCCCGAAACTGATCGATGACCACAAAAATTAGCATGCTAACACGAAAAATATCTCTGATGCTTTCCAGCTCTGCGGATCCTACCTCAACAACTATTTATATTTAGTTAAAACCAAACAAATTTTATTAAATAATTAATCTAACATTACCCAGTCAGCGTGGGGGTAAACCTAGGTGTATATGGGTAAACTCCGAATTAGAATTTATTTTAATTATTTTTCGGATTTTACCCAAAGATTTTACCCTTGGATAATCCTAATTAAACACTAGGTTTACACACTCTTTTAGCATTACCCATAATATATATATGTATTTTCTAATTGGATGATAACTTTTCAACCATTGGCTTAGTGTATTCCTTTTTACAGATTTAGGTAGAGTCTTAAAGGGAGAATTCTTTTTTTGAAGGCCTTCTTTTTTCTTGAATCTTTTAGGCCAATTAAGCTGATAAGGGGATAAATAAAAAAAGGGAATTCCCAGATATATGAAGTGCAGTACATTATCGTATGCTTTAGAGCTTTGTTGAATCTCTGGTCTACAATACTAATTACTAATTATAATAAGGTACTACTGTAAGTGGAAATAAATTAAACAGAAGTCTCATTTGAAGTGCATTTTATGTATTTCTAATTTACTATAGTAATTCTTTTGCTATTATGGTAAAAGCATGATATGATAAAAGTAATAATATAAAGAGAAATTTTTAGATACGGCTCTTTAATGATAATGTAATGAAAACAAAAAAAAAACTTGGAAATGATTTAGTTTTTTTTTTATTGATTTTGTAATAGAATTTATTGACTTTTTTTAGATCTGTATGTAATGTGGGGAGATTCTTTTTTTATTGAATTAGAAGAAATTCTGAGGAATGGTAGGTACCTCGAGGATAATGTTTAACACAGCCGTGTTACAGAATTTTAATGGTTAATGTACAACGGTAATTGACATTGTATCATTGTCATCATTTTAGTTTCAGATTCATTCAAAAAGCTAGAGTCAATTTTTTTTCTATTTAGTATATAAATCAGTGAATCTGGAGTGATAAGAAAATACACTCGATTATTGCAATTATCATCAAAATTTTGGTAAGTGTATATACTTTGGAAAGGGATTAGCTTAGTGATTGTGCGCTAGACTCTCTCGCGGAGGTCCCCGGTTCGAATCTAGCAATGTTGCTCTTAAATTTTCTCTTCTAGGAACCTTTTATTTTTCGATGGACAGTGAATGTTTCTATTAGGAGAAGAAAGCAATGCCGTTAGTAATACAATGTAGTATGTGTCAACAGAAGGTTCCAGAAGCTCTTTTAGGTTGCAGTGCATTAGCGCCTAAAATTATCCAAATGTTTAGTTGTTTAATATATTATTATATAATATAGAAAGGTGGTATATATATCTATATATTATATATATTATATGCAACATACTGGTTGGCCCAGATGGTTATAGAAAGTGAATGTGTTTAAATTGTAGTCCTAAAACAAAGCGGACTACAATTAATGTAGTCCAAAATAATGTACAAACTTAAATAACATTATTTGAAATGATTTCATAATAATCCATAATACTCAAAACTCAATTTTTCTTGGAAAAAGGTTACAAAAAAATAAAAGTGAGTGTCATTTATCCAGTATACGAAGTTTAAAGAAAATCGTTGGAGCCATTTTCGAAAAAATATCGCATAAAGCTGAAAATACCATTCAGTTAAATTCATTGATCATTTTTTAAAGGTGGGATATATTATATAAGGACACGGTTGAGGTAACAAAACGTAATATTAAGTTTGAGCTTCCTACAAGTTTTCGTTTTTGAGATATAATATTGTTCACATCACAATACACACAGACCATTCGCTAAAAAACATTTTTTTTTTCGTACTCACGGGGGAGGTGAAACTATAATACAAAAATAATACATTTTCCTAATACGAGGAAATATTTTAATAGTGTCTAATTTTAACAAGAAATACACTTTTGAGGTCTCCTGAGTTTAAAAAAGTGGTATTTTAGAAAATGGTCAGTGTATATGTGTGAACAGCATTGAAAAATCATAGTAGGTTCAAAATTGACTTTCCGCTTGGGTATCCCAAGGGATCCGACATGAATTGATTTACCCGTCAAAATTCCTCTACCGGAACTATTTTCATTACTGACCAGATTTCCCAGTTTTTGCGAATTACACGAAAACAGCTTTAAACGATTTTAAACTTTAAACTTAGAATATCAATTACACATATACCAAGAGCTCTAAAACTTATATTTGAAACATTTCACCAGAAAAAAAAATCTGGTGTGAAACACTCACATAACTTTCTCTTATTCCAGTTTTCAAAATTATAATTGACAAATTTTATAGTTTGTGTACCAAATTTAATGAAATTCGTCGAAAACTCAATAAAACTGTCAAAGTAAAAGCGCACTTCCGGTTTATTAATTTTCTTGAAACTCGGAATTTTGGCCATCTATTTATTTTCTGATTAATTTTGTTTGGATGATAGAATTGTATAATCAACTATGATAGCATTTTAGAGAAAAACATAACCCCTCCCACCGCTCCCCTAAAAATGCCCTTAAATGAATTTTCCCAAAGAAATGTTTTAAATAAAAGTTATAGATCATTGTATGTTTAGTTTATATATGAAGTTTCCAGAAAATCGTCGGTGCCATTTTTGAAAAAATCGCGAAAAAGTGAAAAAAATCATTTAGTAAAGTGGTAAAGTAAACGCACTTCCGGTTTTCCGATTTTTTTTTTAAACTTGGAATTTCAACAATATATTCAATTCTAATTATCATTATTTAGATGATAGAATTGTCTAATAAATTGAAATAGCACTTTATATGAAAACCGAACCCAACCCTCCCCATAAGTCCCCTTAAATGAATTTTCCTAGAGAAATGTTTCAAATAAAAGTTGTGTAGCTCTTTGTATATGTAGTTAATACACCAAGTTTGAAGAAAATCGTCGGAGTTGTTTTTGAGAAAATCGTAAAAAAGTTAAATAAACCAACTAGTAAAGTGGTACTTCCGGTTGAGGAATTTTGACAGATAACGTACTGTCAGATCTCATGGTGATAACTAAACGGAATATCAAGTTTAAACTTTCTACTATTTTTCGTTTTTGAGCTATGCTGTTCACATACATACACACAGACCATTTGCTAAAAACCACTTTTTTGGACTCAGTGGGGGGACCTCAAAATGGATATTTCCGGTGGAAACTCGATATCGAAAATTTGACAAGATTACAATACTTCCTCTTACTAGGATTAAGAGAAAGTAAAAATTATTTAAGGTTTTTTTTGGGGGGGGAGGGGAAGAGGCGGGATCATGTTTTCCTATAAAGTGCTATTATTAGTTTATTATACAATTCTGCTATCTAAGTAATATTAATTAGAATGTTGGTGAGTTTGTAAAAAATCGGTTGACCGGAAGGGCATTTTTATTGAAGTTATTTCAGTTTTCTACGATTTTATCCCCATAAAAAAATCGACGGGTTTCATTAAATTTGTTGGGAAATTTTTTCCCGTGAAAGTTTGTTTAAAGAAGTTTTGGGTCGAGAGGGGGTTGTATGGGATCCTCGAAAAAGTCACTTTTTTTTTTTTTAATTTAAATTTTCCAATTGATTTAAAATTGAAGACTAGGCAAAACATTTAGCAAAAATTGTTGAAGAAAATTTGTCACTTAAAAAATCTGTGTAAATTGCTGTAAGAGAAAGTAGTTTCGAGTGTTTACACACCAGTTATTTTATATTCAAAATTTATTATATTCTTAAAGATATTAAAATTCTCCTTTGTTTCTAAATTAAATCTTTACTTCCTGAACATTCTGAAGCTATATAAGTGACTAGTAAAGTAAGTAAAGTAAAGTAATTGCCTATTTATTCAGGCGGGCTTAACGTCCAACTACCAGATTAGGTGTCGTGGACGGGAGGCGGAAGCACATACTTTACCATTAACATTTTTTAAACGAATATAAAATTAAACAGCTATAGGCTGGACTCGAACTGGTGTTCTCCCATTTACAAGTCCATGCTCATAACCACTACACCAACACCCGCCCCGCTATATATGACTAATGTCAATAGTTTTGTTTAAACCTTCGTTTCCTTCATGATTCTATTTCCTCTTTGCTTTTTTTAAATTCTAGGTGGTGCTTTCTCCATTAATATTTTGATTTTCCTTTAATTTATATTTCTGTTGAGTACTGTGACTGGGTAACTTCTTCTAAATTAAGGTAGATTTCAATTTGGAATTTTTAATCTGGAAATGTATTCGACTCAGGAATTTGGGATATTATTACCTCCCATGAAGTCAGTATTTACTTCGTTTTCCGGGTAGTCATTAATAGTGTCAATGATTATTCATCCATATTATTTTCTACTCCCTTCTTCTTTCATTATGCATAATATTCTTCTGTTTCTTCCTCCTACCAGCTAGTTGTATTTTATTTAAATTCCAAAAGTAAATTAGATGTCAGTTTAGTCCATGACTTGATTCCTCATAGGGATTGTACAAATAATTTAGTATGACTTATGTTTTTTTATTAATGATTGTATGACTTATGTTTTATGTTGTAAGTGATTAATTTTTGCAAATCACCCTAAATAGCTATTTATAAATCTTTTCAAAAGAAAACCTCCAACAATCTTTCAATGAATCCCCATTCGAACCATCAAATATGCCAATGAAATCTTTTCTATTTTCAAATGTTAAAATTAAATGTTTCTCAGTTTTTCATAAACTCTAATCATATTCTTATCAATTTGCTTCATTTCTCTTTATTTTTCTGGGCCCCATGCGAAGCCCCGCTCGCTGCACATGGTCTCGAGCTAGCTGAACCTTTCAGTGGCTGACCCTGCTCTTGGCTTTCTTAAAAACGCATGTTTTTAGGAATAAAGAGCCAATATGCTAACCAAATTCATCAATTTATTACGGGATGATTTTTTGAGACAAACTCTCTGAAGAGATTTTTATTCATTACAAAGTTGCATGAAATACAAAAACATTACTTAATAGAAATACTGACGTTCTAAAAAAAAAAAAAAATCTGCCTTTAATTAATTTCTTTTAAAATTTTAATTTTATTTGGATTAATTCAATGACTTAAATAGGAAATGAATACGACGAAATCTTGTTTCATTTTTTCATAATTTTGTTTAAAAAAAAACAAACATCGTGTTTATTTTTAAATCATACAGCTGTGTTGAATATATATTGGGTTGGTGCAAAAATAATGCAGGTTTTTATATGCCAAAAAAAAAATTATTATAATTTGTATAAAACTAAGATTATGTATTCAAAATATGTTCCATCATTATCAACACATAGTTGCCAACGTGTCAGAAGCATTTTTATTCCAGTTTCTAAAAAAATCTTTATTTAAACTCTCAATAAACTCGCGGAAGGCATTTTCGGTTTCACTTCGGTCCCTAAAATTTTTTCCTCTTAAGAAGTTGTCCAAATGTCTAAATAAGTGGAAGTCCGTCGGCGAGAGATCGGGGGAGTCTGGAGGGTGCGGAAGTGTTTCATATTTCAATTCCTGAAGTTTCCTGAGAGTTGACATTGCGATATGTGGCCTGGCGTTATCGTGAAGAAGAATTGGTCCTTTCCGATTCACCAATGCTGGACAAAGATTTTGCAATTTCCTATGCATTTTGTCAATTTCTTGACAATATGTTTCAGCGTGATTGTTTCGCCAGTATTTAGGAAGCTGTAATGAATAACACCTGCAGGAGACCACCACACTGTCACCATTACTTTTTTCGGGTGCAGGCTTGGTTTCGCGAAATGTTTTGGTGCTTCATCCTTGTCCATCCACTGGCCTGACCGTCTCCTGTTGTCGTATTGGATCCATTTTTCATCAAATGTCACGATTCGATTAAGAAATGGTTCATTTTGGTAGCGCAACAGAAGAGAATTGCAAATTTCAAAACGCCGATGTTTTTGGCTCTGGGTCAATTCGTGAGGTACCCACGTGTCGAGCTTTTTAACTTTACCAATTTGTTCGAGATGGCGAATGACTGTTGAGTGGTCAACACTAACTTCTCTCGCAAAGTCCCGAGTGGTTTTGCGAAGGTTATCTTCCACCAATGCCCTAAGATGGTCGTGATCAACAACAGAGGGCCTACCGCGACCTTCCTTGTCTTCGAGATCAAAATCTCCAACACGAAATTTTTGGAACCATCGCTGCACTGTACATTCACTGATGCTTCCTTCACCCCAAACAACATTGATGTTACGCGCAGTTTGAGCCGCACTTCGACCAAGTTTGAACTCGTAAAAATAAATTTGACGAAAATCTTGTTTTGACATGGTGAATATCGGAGGTCTTAACTCATACAAAATGGAACCAAACTAAACTGATATTTGAGGAAAAACAACATTAATAAACATTGTTTATAATCCATTACCTAGACTGGAGGATTATCTTTGTTTACTTGGCAAGCAGAAGTAAACAAAAGATGAAAGTTCAAAAACCTGCATTATTTTTGCACCAACCCTATATATAACCTCATATTACATGAGAGGTTACAAAGTTGTTGTAACATCCACAACATTTAAGAGTGAAAGTTATTGTGCTTTCTCCAAACTCATTACCTACAACTTATTTTTTTTTTTTTTTTTCTTGTTCAGTCAATTTTCGTATTATTTTTTTTAGTCACAGAATTTTAAATGTAATTAAAAAGTGCTGAACATATTTTATTATCTAACTCGATACATTTTTTTTCATTAATAATTTATTTGTCTTTCATATTATTTACTTTTAACTTCCTCTTATATTTTTTCCCACCGGAAATATATGTTTTGATGTTTCGTAAGTACAAAAAAAAAAAAATGTTTTTAAAGAATTTTTAGTTTAGTGTGTTTGTTTTGTATTGAGTATGAACTCTTGCAGCAGTAAAGGAGGTAGCCACACACGTAGAGGAAATCCTCAAGGAAATCCTCTAGCAATAGGCCCTTATAATTTTTTCCAGGTAAACGCATTCTGTCTAGACGTCAGTCCTAAGTATCTCGTCGTTCCGTAATCATGGCATCAATGGATGACAATATTTTAGCGGCTGTTGGTTGTATAGTGTCAAAGGATTGCATTTGCAAGAAAAGGCCTAAAAGAAGTGTTTTTTTTTTATTTTCTTTACGGAAAGCGTATCTCATGCTGTTAATTTCTTTAATAACATCGTCTTTAGTCTTGTTTAGGTCTATTTCTTTCAATTCTTGTTGCAGTCTCAAGTAAGCGGCTTCCTTTTTATTATGATCATGGTAGTCTTTAGAACTAACTTGCCACAAGCAAGGCAAGTTTTTATACATTCGGATGAGGTTAAAAATTCGGTGTGAAGCCTCCAGACCGACTGAGCATCAACCATACACACGATAAAGAGGGCGGGAAAATCCGGCATTTGATATAATACCATGCGTGGTTTATACTCAGATACCAGATTAATACCATGCGTAATTTATACTCAGATACCAGATTATATTTCTTATGATAAATTTTGTGTACTCGTATTTGAAAAATATTCTTTTAAATATTCGTATTATTCATTTGTTAACTTGGGTAAATTCTATTGTAGTGTTTCAGTATAATAAATCATGGTATTCCAAATGGTGTTTCAATAGTTCTGTTGCTTTAAGTAAAATAATTTAACTTTTAAATGATTATTATTAAAATATATTTTGAAATCGGGATCTAATAAAATAAATGGGGGCTCGTCTGGGATGAATTTCATATTTTGCCGGTAACATACGATTATATACCATACAATGAGTGTTGGGATGCCAGTATGAAATATGTTCAATTGTTCGCAACGACATTACTAATATCCTGGAATAAGATTATCATGTAATAAAAATGTCAGTGGAAACTTGTTCGAGAAATCTTTAAAACTTGAAACATCTTTTCTTTAAAGTGATGAGATCAACCAATTATTACTAAAAAACTTCATTTTAGGATAGCTTGAACTTTCTCTGAATTGATTGGTATTTTTTTTTACTTTCTCTTATTTTTTTTTGAGTTACGCTGTTTACATAGATCAATTTCTAAAAAAAAAAAAACACTCTTTCAATACTCTAGGGACTGACTTTAAAAACATATATGTTTCCCCTGAAAATTCAATTTCAACAAAATTGATATGATATTAATACTTTCTTTTATCGCCAAATTTTGAAAACAAATAAACAATATAAAAAGTTGAAAACTTACTTTGTAAATCAGGTCCCAATAGAATATCCAATATCTCTACACTTGATAAAGTTGAATCAAACTGATCTCTTCCATACAGGATGCTTTCGGCAAGATTTCGCATCACTGACACCATACTTCCTATAAAAAAAAAAATCAAATAAATTTTTACAATATTATTCATTTAAACAGTTTTTTCCCTGCTAATCACAATTTAGGTTAGGCGATATATCTGAGCCTACTTAAGAATAGATAATATGTAGTAAATAATAACTACGGGGCAGTATCGCTCTAGCAGAAGAATACTGGTCTGTTTGGAGCAAGAGCTTGGTTGCAGGGACAGAACAAAGGAAGATATGTGAATTCTGCTGCATGATGGAGGAAGAGTGGGCAAAGAAAAAGTTAAAGAAGTGAAAATATTTTCTGATTAGCCAAGATGCACTAAAGACTTTGAATGAGTCGTGCTGCCTCGCTCAGAGGAGTGAGTAGAGCTCTTCTGGGCACCCGGACATGCGAGTGAGATCCTCATTACCGTTTTTCTGATCCCGAGCCAGCAATAGCCGTCACCAAGCAATATTGCGTCAAGGAAGTCAAACAGTGGAGAAATATGGAACTGGAAAAACTTTGGAGGGACACAGAGAAGTGTCTCCAGGCTAAAAGTTATAAGGCAGGAGGACATGAAGTTTACAATACTGGTAGAATTGACTGGACACGCTTAGAAAAGCAGGATGTCTATCATCCTTTGTATCAGAATTGTGACGATGTAAGTCAGGTAAACGATGCACATGGTCAGTGTTCTCATTTTGCCAATTTTGGACGGCAACACTCTCAGGGAATGTTTGGGGTTGTTCGTGATTAGGGATATATTAGGATATTGCAGTCTAGCTGGTAGATTGTTGGAGAAGGCTTCCTAGTAGTAGCTTTTTTGTGGGGCCCTTAAAGGGTCGGCAATCCAGCTCAGTGATTGCATGCCAGGCTTGGAACGCAGAGTTTCCGTTTACAAGTTTACCAGGCTTTTCTCGTCTTAGGAACCTCTGCTGATCACGAAGCTTTGAGTTAGCTTTTAAAGCCAAAGCAGTAAGTTTGGATAATAGAGGATTTGGTCCCCCCTCCACAGATGAAAAAACAGGTGATACTAACTTGAATTGAACGCTTCAAAGCTATCTCTGCCTATAACATTTTACATTGTTATTGTAATAATGATAGTCAGATACAATGCTGAGTAAACTATTTTTTTTTTTTTTTTTTTAATTCTAATTTCACTTACTTGAAAATTCTAACTTAAATCAAAAGAAATCTTACTGTAAAACTAACTTAAAATTTACAGTTACTTGGCAAATATTTTCAAAAGTAAAATAATAGTAAATAAAAATTTCACCTTTAGATTTGTGATCATAATATATAACTTTAACTATTATAATACAATGGATTTCTGAATAAATTATATTAAAATTATTTGATTTTTCATATAAAAATATTCGTTGTTACCAAGAGATTATTTATTATTATTATTATTTTTCATTTATATCTCTCCAATCAATGATAATTCTTTTCTTTTAAAGGGCCAAAGATAAAAATCATGTGGTACTTTAAATCAATTTAATAAATGATTGTATAATAATATTATGAAGAAAATCTAAGTTAGAATTGAATGTTAAGAGTGTTCAACCAACTTTGATGTAAGAAAATAAAAAATCTGGTGTGAAACACTTACATCACTTTCTCTTACTGGAATTATTTGTAAGTTTTAGTTTTCAGACATAATTTTTACCGTCTTCAGATTTTTTTTTAAGGGAGCATGAAATGACATCTTCCAGCCCCACAGAACCTCTCTAAAATTAATTTTCTAAGGAAACTTTCAAACAAAACTGACAGGTTTCGGCTATATGTATGGTTAGTATATCAAATTTAATGAAAATTCTTTCATGTCTTTAATGGAGAATTCGCAACAAAAAAAAAAAAACGAAAAAATTGTCCAGTAAAGTAGCATTTCCGGTTAAAACAGATTTCCCTCAAATTTAGAATTTTGGCATTACATTTATGCCTAATTAATATTATGCAAGAAAACATAACCTTACCCCTACCTCCAAAATTTTCATAAAATAATAAATAGGAATTTTTGTTTTAATAAATCTGTTGCCAAAATATGAATAGTAATATATATAATTATACAAATAATAATAAAACAATTTAATCCTATTATTATTGATATCCGTAATAAAAATATATTATACAGGGTGTCCCATTTAAACGGGCCACTTTTGAAATAAGTCCTAAACGAAGGAAGATGTAAAAAAAGTGAACATGACTTTTGTTGAAGTTTATGATGGTGTTATTGTTTTTTGATTTTATTGCCGCCTTACACCTTAAATCGGTGGTTGAATGTGGCGATTTCCTTTTGACCCTCAACTATTTACTGCTGTATTGAAAACTATTAAAAAAAATGAAGAATAATACCGTTAATTTCACTTCAATATTTCAAACTATTGCCGAGATATTCAACCATAAAGATTCTCCTATTTTTCTGTTTCTTAAACTAAAATTAAAAGTGGATTTTCTGATTAATTTCTAATAAATAAGCGAGTTCAAATGCTGATAAAACTTAAAAGCTATTATAAAACCAATAAGGGGCATAAAAATAAGGTAAAACATCATTAAAACAAAATAATTTTCCAGTTTATTTACAAAAATGGATAAAAAAAAATATTTTTCTATTTATTCAAAATGACCTCTTCGGCTTAAATGGTACAAGCGCGTCGCTGTCCAACATATGAAGTTGCTCGTATCATGACTCCCGGAGTTGCTAAGCATGTTTGGATTAAATCTTCTCTAAGTGCTTCTGGAGTAAAATGCCGTTTCTTCGTAGAAATTTTTTCTTTGAGAATATCGCCGAAGAAAAAAAATCAAGAGGTCTTAATCTGGCGATCTGGAAGGCCAGCTTGCCGGTCCCAGATCCTGATCCAGCTGAACATCTCATTCACTTCTTTCCTCGCCCCTAAGAGATAGTGCGCGGGACAAGAACCACATTCTTTCGTTGGAACCACATTCTTGTTCTGACATTCAATGGCACATCCTCCAGCAACCGTTGTAACTCTTGGAGAATAAAATTAGCGTATTCTTGCCCATTTAAGGTACCTGGCGGAAAGTATGGGCCAATAGTTTTGTCTCCAACCATTCCGCACCAAACATAAACAGATTGATGTTCGGTAACCGCTGCTGGATCGCGAGATACGGACCGGAAGCAGGCATTCCAGATCGCCAGATTTTAGCCTTCTTGATTTCTTTCTTTGGGATATCACAAAAACAAAAAAAAAATATGCCTAGGAACCAACAACTCCAGAAGCCCATTAAAAAACCTGCTTAACAATTCCTGCTGAAAGATACGATTAGCAACTTCATATGTTAGGCAGCTACTGTGCTTGTGCTGTTTAAGCCGAGGAAGTCATTTTGAATAAATAAGAAATATTATTTTATGCATTTTTGTAAATAAACTGGAAAATTGTTTTGTTTTAATGATGTTTTACCAGGATCTTTAAGTCCCTTATGGTTTTTAAATAGCTTTTAAGTTTTATTAGCATTTGAACTCTCTTATTTATTCGAAATTAATATGAAAATCCGCTTTTAATTTTATTTACTAAACAGAAAAATAAGAGAAAAAAACGAAGAAAATTTAATCTTTATGGTTGAATATCTCGGCAACAGTTTGAAATGTTGAAGTGAAATTAACGGCATTTTTCTTCATTTTTTTAATAGTTTTCAAAACAGTAGTAAAAAGTAGTGGTCAAGAGGAAATCGCCACTTTCAACCACCGATTTAAGGTGTAAAGCGGCAATAAAATCAAAAAACATTAACACCCATCATAAACTAGAGCAAAATACTTCAACAAACGTTATGTTCACATTTTAGATATCTTGTTTCGTTTAGGAGTTATTTCAAAAGTGGCGCGTTTAAATCGGACACCCTGTATAGTGAAATCATTTAAACAGCTGACAAATATGGCGGCAGTTAGTATCTTTCAAACATATTGTTTCATTATATTATGTCGGAAAGTTAGTTGTATTGCTGTAATTATCAAGGTTTTTCAATTGTTTATTTTCACCGCTACAAATGTGTACTATGTTTTATTTTCTACAGAATAGTGTAATGTGAAATATTATGATAGATTTTCATCATTTATATATGGATTAACGTGTAATTAACAGATATTTTGTATTTCCTACAAACTTGAATTTGCTGTGATCAGTGTACTTTTTAAGGTAAGTCCATACCGGTAGATAAAATCGCGCAGCTCGTATCATGAACAAAGTTCTGCGATTGTTGATAGACAATCGGGAACAATCTGGGTGTTCTGCAACCCTCCATAGTCAAAAATCTCATGTCTATAGGTCACCCATTCAAATGGAAAACTTGCGATTTAAACAACAATTCGTAGTCTGGGCGCGCCCTATAAACAGAAACTACGTTAGGCTGGTGAATGAGTCCTACCACTCGCCAGAAAAGGAGCGTGACTGCCAACCTGAGATAAACTGGGATGGTTCCCGGAAATTCATGTGGTGCTTGACGATTTTTCCTCCAACCATCAGAAGTAAATCTTCAAAATCACTCCCCCCCCTAGTGATTTTGACCCTCCCATCAACCGTGTGAAATTCCAGAATTCCATGGCATCTTCCAATCTCAATTTATTCCAAGAGATTTTATTCCTCTAATAAAAACTGCCGTATCCACCATTGTATTCTTTTTCTGTTTTTTACTTTCAAAAATAATAACGGCTATCAACCCACAAGCAGCAATATCTCCGGCCATTACAATAGTTCCAATACTAACCTGAGCATTGTATTATAGGTGTTGACGCGTGACTAAGTCTACAAATTGTTCCCAACAGTCTATGGATAATATTCTCGTAAGTCTATAGACAGTTGCACGATTTTGTCTACCGGTGTCGACTTACCTTTAGATTAACTTTTTACTTTCTCTTACTCCTAGATCATATCCTCCTAGGTCGCCTGAATCCAAAAAAGTGGTTTTTAGCAATTGGTCTGTGTATGTTTGTGTAAATATGTGAACAGTATAAGTCAAAAACGAAAAATCGTAGAAAGTTCAAACTTGATATTCCGTTTGGGTTTCACCATATGATTTGAGTAAGTGGATGTATTGTAATCGTGTCAAATTTTCTATATCGCGGAAATATCCTCTAAACGGAAATATCCGTTTTGAGGTCACCTGAGTCCAAAAAAGTGGTTTTCAGCGAATGGTCTCTTTTTTTTTTAATTTCTTTATTTACTGCATATTCCACTTACAAATATTACATGCACTTACAATTCCATTTTAGTATATAAAATTACAATAAAATTTACATTTAATAAATAATATATATAAATTGTAAAATAATATAATTATAAAATATTAAAGTCTAGTGTATTAAATAAACTGTTCGAAAAATGTCACTCACTAAGTCACATTTCGCTGGTGGCCATCTGAAACCCCTAGTAATAAGATTCCTCATTAGAGAAGCTCTCTCTGCTTCAAACAGTTCACATTGAAATAATATATGTTCCCATGTTTGCCACGATAAAGAGTCACAAGAACATACTGGATCTGACAGTATATGGAAACGATGAAGGTATAGCCTGTTTCGTCCATGCCCAGAGAGCAGTTGCGTTGTTTTTGTAGGTTACCGTAATTTTTGGGAAAAATTCTTTGGTGTGAATTCCTTTTTTTGTTCTTGACCAGTTCTTGCTTCAATTTCTGTAGCATTCTCTCTGTTTCAATAAGTAGGCTACATAAGTCTTAGGAGCAAATTCGAAGGAAAGCGGTAAATCCTCATCTTCAGCCCCTTGCTTTGCAACATATCATCAGCCCTCTCATTCCCTACATCACCAGCATGAGCCTGCACTTTATTGAACGCCAACCTACATTGTCTTCGCTGAAGTTTTATGAGAGCATGCCGAATCCTTTCTACCAAACGCATATGGTTGTTTTGATTGTTTATGGAATCCAGAGCTACTTGACTGTATGTGTGTGTGTGTGTGTGTGGTGTTTGTGTATGTATATGAACAGCACAGCTCAAAAACGAGAAATCGCAGAAAGTTCAAACTTGATATTCCGTTTGGGTATCACCATTTATGATCTGACAGTGCGTTATCTGTAAAAAATTTTCAACCGGAAGTACCATTTTATTGACCTGAATAGTTTTTGCAATTTTCTCGAAAATAGCTCCAACGATTTTCATTAAACTTTGTATATCAACTACACATACAAAGATCTAGAATTTTTATTTAAAACATTTCTCTGGGAAAATAATGTGCGTTTCATAACTATAAAACCAATTTTTTTTTTTTTTTTTTCAATTTTTCGCTTAAAATTTTCTATAGTTTCCCAATGTACCTACAACCTGTACACAGAACGTTTCAACAGGTATTTGAAAAGAAAAAGTAATTGTGTCATTAACATATTACAGTTTATTATTTTTACAGTTGTTTTTTAAATAAAATGTAAAAAAAATAAAAAATTCACATGTTCCATAACTATAGAACCAAAATAAAAATAAAAAATTTCATTATCAAAAAACTACTGGTTGTAACATCTGTACATTTTTAATAGTCAGTGGTTCCTCCCCTCTTCTCAGCAACCTGGAAAAGCCTTCTTCCCATACTTGAAATTAAATTTTTTCTGACTTGGTCGGATATTTCGTTCCATGATTTGATTATGGCATTTTTTAAATCTTCCACATTCCCGTATTGGTGGTTTTCGGCGTAAACCTTTCTTACAATGATACCCCATACATTTTCAATGGGATTAAGATCAGGAGAACAAGCAGGCCATTGAAGGAGAGGGATGTTATGAGATGTGAGCCATGTTTTGGTTGCTCGGCTAGTGTGAATAGCAGCGTTGTCTTGCTGGAATGTCCATTGCACGTGATTATTTTGGTGAAGGAAAGGCAACAAGTGGTTTTCAAGAACAGTGGTGTATTCTGCACTGTTCATTTTGGTGGAGGGAAATGCTAACTTTAGCATTTTCGTTGAACAAAAAGCTCCCCACACCATTACACTCCCTCCGCCAAAATTTCGCTTAGAAAATTTAACAGGGTTTTTTCTAAGATCTCTCCAATAATGCCTGTTGCCATCTGGACCATCTAAATTAATTTTTTTTTCATCTGAAAAAATCACGGAATGCCAATCAGTGGAAATGTTGTGTCGCCCGAATTCCAATCTTGCTGCAATATGGCGAGGTTGAAGTTTTGGCGCTTTTCGCATTTTTTGACATTTAATAAATTTACTTCGTTTAAGAACACGGTACACGGTAGAGCGCGAAACGTTCAGATTAAGGTCAGAAATCATTTTGCTAATGCTTTTGACTGAATTGCTTGAATAATTAATAATTCGTCGTTCACAACGAAGTGAAAGTTTTTTTTTAGGCCCACCTTTTTTATTTTTTCCATAATTCTGTTGGTTTGCCAAAAAGTTTCGCACCACATTATGGGACCTTTGCAGTCTCCTGGCGATTTCCCGAAGACATAATTTTTCTTCGGCAAAAGCCAAAATTTTACCTTTTTCTTCGTCTGTGAGTAGTTTACCTCGCGGCATCTTGCATGGAAAACAAAGAGACTAATGTTCAATGTCTTAATGTTCAATATCATTGCATGGAAAACAAAAAGAGACTAAAGTTCAGTGTCTATTTATCGCAATAAGAGGATTAGAGTTTGTTTTTAAATGACAAGATTCCAAGCAGATATTGTTTACTCAATTGGTTTTATAGTTATGACACACTCACAAAATCAAGTTTATTAATGAAAAACATTTTAAAAAGCAAAAGTTCAATTAGAATGGATATTTTTTCTTTATTTTACCTTTTTGTTTAAATTGCTTTGCGTGCAATTAATTCTACAATTCAAGGAACTCTTTTAAATTAAAAATTTCGAGTGGTTTTATAGTTATGAAACGCACTATATATTTAAGGGCACATTTGGGAGAGGGGTGGGGTTAGGTTTACCTGTAAAGTGCTATCATAGTTGGATTACACAATTCTATCATCTAAATAATATTAAACAGCATTAAATATGTTGTTGAAATTCCCAGTTTGAAGAAAATCGGATGAGTAGAAGCGCGCTTTTACTGAACAGTTTTTTCAGTTTTCGACGAATTTCGTTAAATTTGGTACACGAACTATAACATTTGTCAATTATAATTTTGAGAACTGGAGTAAGAGAAAGTTGTGTGAGTGTTTCACACCAGATTTTTTTTAAGGAAAACTATATGTACAAATAAAAATCTATTGAGTCACTTACCCTGACTTAGTAATATATTGCATGACTTGTCAAGGGATATTCCCTTCTAGTAAACATTTTTTAACTACCATGGTAACAATATATTATCTTAATTTAAATAAATATATAATATAAATGATTGGTGTATTATAAATGTGTGTAATAAATTTATTAATATAAATTACGACATATTCGTATTCTAATTGGTTAATTTTGAAAATCGATTTATTGACAATATAAACTGATTTTCATGGTTTTTTTCCAAATTCTTTATTTTAAATTTTTTGCCATTAAGAAAAATCTAGAGTGTAACACAAACTTTTCAGTTCAGATATTTCTTTTGAAGATTTATATTTTCTCTTAACTTTTCTTAGTAAGAAGAGGAAATTAGGTATTAGGTTATCGTGTCAAATTTTCAATATCGAATTTTCACTAGAAAAATCATATCATTCAGGTGTGTGTATATATATTATGTATGTGAACAGCATAGCTAAAATTTCAAACTTGATATTCCGTTTAGGTATCATTACAGTGGGATTCCCGACGGTAAGTTATATGTCAAAATTTCTCAACCGGAAGTACTATTGTAATGATTGTTTTTTTTTTACGATTATCTCGAAAATAGCCCCAACGATATTTTTGAATCTTGGAATATCAGATTCACATATTAAGAGCTATGATTTCTATTTGAAACATCTCTCTAACAAAATTAATTTAATGCGGGTTTTTGGTGAGGGGAGGGGGGAGTGATAAGGTTATGTTTTTCTTAATCTAATAAAGTGCTATTTCCGTTTATGATACAGTTCTATCATCTAAATTATATTAATTAGAATTAAATATGTTGACAAAATTCCGAGGTTAGTGAAAATCGGCTGACCGGAAGTGGGTTATTACTGAACAGTTTTTTTTTTTTCAGTTTTCTGCGTATTTCTCCAGAAAAACACTAAAGGATTTCTTTAAATTTGTTACTTTAACTACGAAATAAAGGAATCTATAAGTTTTGTTTGAAACTTTAGTCCGAGTAAGTTTGTTTATAGAAGTTTAAGCTGTAAGGAGGGGGGAATTTATGCTTTTCTCAAACAAGTCATTTTATTAATTTTATAATATTCTCACATTGATTACAAAATTAAAGACAAGTAAACATTATAAGTTTAAAGAAATAATATTTATTTCACAGGTGAACATTACATAAACGGATGAAATTCTAATTATATCCATCGCCATTGCATTGTAGTCAGAAGTTTCGGTCAAAAATCCATTAACTGGAATGGTTGGTTCTTACATAATTTTTCGTAATTTTATCGAAAATGATTTCAACGATTTTCTTAATCTTTAGTATAGTTACTACACATTTATAGGCCTATAATTCTTATTTGAAACAAAAATAAATTCCAGAAGAATTGATTTCTAAAATTGGATCTGAAAAAGCTATGAAGTTAGTCTTATCTTAGAACAGCCTTTATTGTATGTAATAGCATCCAGCAAAGAGAAGAGAGGCCCTCTCTGGTTAACAGAGACTACTCTCTGACTTAGGCAGGCTAGAGTGGGAGAACCTGTGTATATAAGCCAGTGGGAATCTATCTAGAGGATATCTATCAGATACAACCATACAACTGTACATCGCATCGTGTCATATCTTTACTCACACCATTCATTCTATCATTTTCATTATACAGTCCACTGCAGTTTGTGTAAACTTAGCTACATTATATTAGTGTCTTCATATCTCGTTCATTTAATCAAACCTAATTTCTCTCCTCAACAAAGCAGAGGAAGAGAGTAGTCTCTATTAACCAGAGAGGGCCTCTCTTCTCTCTGCTGGATGCTATTACATTGTAGATGATGCCAAAAAACAATATTAAGAAGATATATAAAATTTTAAAGGAAATGGGTTAATCAGTTGAGCCAATTTAGAGAATGGTTGTTTTTTTTCTTGATAACCTTATAACGGATATCATGGATTTTTATTTAATCTTGTGCATTCAACTTTTATTTGGAATGTTTTTTTATTTTGGGAAAAAAAATTGATTTGAAAACCCAAGAAATTCGAATTGCCAGCTTTAGAGTTAAGTCTAATGACACGAATATACCCCTGTGCTACACTAACATCAATTTTTTACGAACATTTACCATGTTACACAATAAAATAAGAGGAAATATCAGCGTTTCCAAAACTGTGATTTGCGGCCAGAAACCGGTTCTCAGAAAATATTAATGTAACAAAATACAAGGCAAAAAAAAAATCTTCCTTTCAGCTTAAATTCACGAAAAATATGCTACTAAACACGAGAAGCTTAGCGCTTAATGATATGGCATGTGGGTTTTTGCTTATATATAAAACAGATGGCCAAAAAACTATCACGGAATTTACTGAAATATGATACCTTACCATACTATAATTTCGTCACTAGAGTATGTGCAACGTGTATGGCACAGACAAATGTAATGGAGATGGTAAGTTGATTTAATCGCATTAAGAAAGCATTGAAACGTAAAAAAATGAATATATGGGCAATTAGCATTCTTATTTTAAAGAAAAATCATTTATGTAATCGTTTTCGTGAAAATTTCTCTTACAGCGGTAAGAGAAAATAGTAATATGCTTTTTTTTTTTAAATTCACATTAACAGTTAATTACATTGTTGAGAATCAGATCAATTTGAGGGCAAAATTTTTCCATTTAATTTATAACAATAAGCTGGGTCAATGAATTAATTCCTACAAAGAGCTATTATTACAACATACAATTTATGTATTGTATATTTTATAAACGAATTTGTATTGTAAGATATTAAATAGATAATAATTAAACATTTCACATACCCCATGATGTTAGTTTGAAAATCTTGTATTTCTTATTGAAGTTCATGCACTACTGGCTAGGTTCTATTGTGTTGGCTTTTAATATGTACGTGCAGCGAGACCTCATGACAGGTGGCCTGTCCTAAAGTCGTAAGCAAAGCAGGTGTCTTTGCACGCTAGTTATTTGAAGTAAAGAAAAATTTTACTTACTAAGAATTGAATTTTCTTTCTTCCTACAAGTCTTATTTACTTTCTCTTACTACTGTAAGTGTGGAAATATTGGGAATGTGACTAATTTTTGAAATCGAAAATACATCGGAGTAAGCAAAAAAAAAAAAAAAATCTGGTGTGAAACACTCACACGACTTTCTCGAAAGAATGGCCCTCCTCAAAATAATTTTTTGGGGGGGGGGGAAATCTTTGAAATAAAGTTTTATTATTTTTTATCTGTGCAGTGAGCATTGCAAAATTAAAGAAGACGTTACACCTGCTTTCGAATAAACTACCAAAAAAACTGGAAAACAACCTATTCTTTTAAAGTCACATTTCAAGTTAATCAATTTTATTCAAATTTAGAATTCTATCAACACTCCTTTTACTTTCTCTTATTTTATTAATATTTATATATGTGATAAAACTATACAATGTATATATAAAATGGCACTTTAGATGAAAACACATAACGTTACTAGCATCTCAGGCGCCTACAAAAATCAATTTTCCCCGGACAATGTTGCAAATAAAACTTATAGGTATTTATGTATGCAGAAAATCATTGGAATAGTCTTCGAAATTGAGTTTTCATTGTAAATACCATTGTTTTGGAATACGAAAATAATGTTTTTAGCGAATGATCTGTATGTGTAGTAGGGGGGAAGGGAGGAGAATATCTCAAAAAAAGAAAAGTAACAGGATGCTCAAAAACTTGGTATTTCGTTTATATACAGGATATACTAGTGGTAGTACCACATCAGATAGATACGAAGATTTCCGGCTAAATCTATTAACCGGAAGAGCGGCTTTAATGAAAGTTTTTTCTTCCATTTCTTCGTGATTTTCTAAGAAAACGGCACCTCGTATAGTATTTATCTTCATCACTTTTATTTGAAACATTTTGCCGGGAAAATTGATTTTGGGGGGGGGGATTTTTCGGGGGAAATAATAGCCGTATGTTTTTCTCTATATTGTTGTGGGTGGTTGGTTCCGCAGAGATAGAAAGCATCAGAGACATTTTCCGTGATAGCCTGCTGCTTCTTTTTGTGCTTATCGATCTGGTTTCGGGCGTTCGCCCATCTTCAGGATGTTTTTTGTTAAACAGTATAATAAATAACATAGACTTGCACACTGTTTTGACAAAAACATCCTGATGAAGGGCGAACGCCCGAAACCGGTCGATGACCACAAAAAGAGGCAGGCCATCACGGACAATGTCTCTGTTCCTATAGAGTATCACTTCAGTATAACATATGGTTTTATCAACTACATAATATTAATATACGAGGCATGTCCAGTAAGTAAGTGTACGGAGGCTCTCACGGCCGGAGGGATTTTGTTTTCGACATGTTGGCTATACTCTCGTGTAGCCTGATTCCTCCCCTCCGCAACGAGACCGGTTCGAGGTCAGTAAGTTAAGAACTGTCGACGCGACAATACGTTTCGTGAAAAATGTCAATCCAATCTCCCGCCAAGTTGAATCGAGTGGAGGCCGGGCAAGAGTTTTTGAGACGCTACAAACTCCATGGAGATGAATTTCTCCGCTCCATCATTACTGGAGATAAATTGGGTTGCACACTACACACCTGAAACCAAAAGGCAGTCTCAACAGTGGCGTCACACCTCTTCACCCCCCACCAAAAAGTCCAAAACAAACCACAATTTCAGCCAAGAAAATCATGGCATCCGTGTTTTGGGACTGTCAAGGCATAATTTTAATTGAATATATGCCTCAAGGGGAGACCATCAACTCTGCAAGATACTGTGAGACCCTAAAAAAATTGCGGAGGGCGATTCAGAACAAAGGGAGTCTGCCTGCTACACGACAATGCCAGACCACACACGGCCAACGCCGCGAAGGAACTGCTCCGTGCATTCCGCACATTCCCCTGACCTAGCACCTTCAGATTACTATCTCTTTACCTCCCTCAAGCTGCACAAGGTTTTCAACCGACGAGGAGGTGAAGGGGGCGGTGGAGAAGTGGACGAAGGGGTTGGCGAGAAACTACTTCGAGGAAGGCATCAAAAAATTAATACCCCGGTTCACCACCTGCATTGAGAGGAGTGGTGACTATGTAGAAAAATAGCTTACATATATACTAATGTAACCAGGTAATTTTTTTGTTCAAATAAACATTTTTGTAATCTACAAAAATTCAGTACACTTACTTACTGGACATGCCTCGTATATTAGAAGTATATTAGAATTCCAAATTCGGAGAAAATTTGTTAACAGAAAGTGCGATTTTTACAGAATAGATTTTGGAGTTTTTTCTCGAAAACGATTACAACGATTGCCACTTAATTAGGAATACTTGCTGCACACATAGCAACTTAACACTTTTATTTGAAACATTTTTCTGAAAAAAATCGACTTTAAAGGGATATTGGAGGGATCTGTCAGTTGATTTAAATTTAAATTTGTACAAGCTTTGTTGGTTTTGACATACAGCGCTTCTTTACACAAGTACGCTCAAATATTACAAATAACATCCCTACCACCACCAGTTTTATGGCCAGACCAACAAACATTGCAAAGCTGTAATTTTAAAGAAAAATTCTTGATTAAATTGTATTAATTAGATTAAGAGAAAGTCGTGTGTGTTTGTGTGTTTTTCCATACCAGATTTTTACTTTCTCTTACTCCTTAGTAAGAGGAAGTATTGTAATCGTGTCGAGTTTTCACCGGAAATATCCGTTTTGAGGTCCTCTGAGTCAAAAAAAGTGGTTTTTAGCAAATGGTCGGTCTGTGCGTGTGTGTGTGTGTATGTATGTGAACAGCATAGCTCAAAAACGAAAAACCGCAAAAAATTGAAACTTGATATTCCGTTTAGGTACCAGCATGGGATCTGACTGTACGTTATTTGTCAAAATTCCTCAACCGGAAGTACCACTTTACTAATTTTTTTTTTTTTACTTTTTGCGTTTTTCTCAAAAATGGCTCTGACGATTTTCTTTAAACTTGATATCACAACTACACATCAACTTTTATTTGAAACATTTCGCTGGGAAAATTCATTTAATGGCAGTAATGGGGTAGGGGGGATAGCACTTTCTCTAAAGTGCTATCATACTGGATTATACAATTCTATCATCCTTAGAAAATTAATTAGAAATAAATAGATGGCCAAAATTCCGAGTTTCAAGGAAATTAGTAAACCGGAAGTGCGCTTTTTTTCAGTTTTCGACAAATTTCATTAAATTTGGTACACAGACTATAAAATTTGTCTGATCCCAACTGATCCGCCCTCTCATTACCCTCTATTCCCGCATGACCGGGTATCCAATAGAGACGCACCTTACCCCTCCGAGCCAAGGCGTTAAGCCTCCTCCTACATTCTCCTACTAATTTCGAGCTCAACCATTGCTTGCTCAAAGCCCTCAGTGCGGCCTGACTATCAAAGAATATCCGCACCTCTTTATGAAGTTTGAAGAAAATTACTTCACCGGAAGTGTAACTTAGTGAAGTTATTTTCTTTTCAGTTTTTGGCGACTTCCTGTTTAAATAGACCAAGGAATTTCCTTAAACTTATTGTACTTAGACCATACACACACAGAGACCTATTTTATTTTTTATTGAATTAGTTTTACGAGTAAAATTCATTTATGGGAGATTTTGGGAAACGAGAAGATTAAGCTTTACTCAAAAAAAAGTAGTTTTTATGAACCTTGAGATTCTCCCATTCATACATCTTGAAGAAAGTGCCACAGTGGACTCATAGTAGTCGCGGTGGCGTAGGCTCGATAGCCCCCCCCCCCCCACACACACAGAGTAAAAGACAACTAAAAATCAGTAAGAATTATATTTTAGAACAAAATTAGTAAATTATATTCTAGTCCCAGTGGTAGGTATTCTTTAGGGGTAGCTATATGGGCCCGAGGGGGCTTTGGATAGCGTAGGGTTTACTTCCCTCCCCTTTTGTGAATAATAATAATAGTAAATTATAACTATGTATTATTATTAAACCGGATGCCTGGTGGCATGGAACCTAAGCCCACATGGCTTTTATCCCCCCCCCCATGCCCCCCCGATGCCCCCCCCATATCATACCCTTAAATAGTCTCCCCCGGTAGCCTACCGGTCAGTTTACAATATCCCAAGATATTCTTTAACGCCAACTCGCCCAGGCAATCTTGCGAGAGTGGTACCCTCCCAAATACGTGAAACCTAGTGCCAGCGAAACGGGGACAGTGAAATAAATAGTGATACACCGTTTCCCTGATTTCGAGATCGCAATTCTGACAAATGGGACTAGACGCCCTCCCTATGTTAAACAAGAGACTAGACACCCAAGTGTGTCCAGTCACTACCCCCACCAAGGTCCTCAGACCCGTCCTCCTAAGGGACAGGAGGTAATCCGAAACTCCCAGCTTGATTCCTTTTATAAATCTTTTAGCTTGGAGGCACCCCTGCGTGCCCCCCCCAGCATTTCTCCAAGCCTCTCGTTTCCCAAAGTCTAATCTGTTTATCACGAAACCTCTTAGTGATGACAAGAGCTGGTTCAGGCCCACAAAATGGTAATGATGATCCCTCCCTAGCCAACTGATCCGCCTTCTCATGCCCTCTATTCCCGCATGTCCGGGTATCCAATAGAGACACACCTTACCCCTCCGAGCCAAGGCGTTAAGCCTTCTCCTACATTCTCCTACTAATTTCGAGCTCCACCATTGCTTGCTCAAAGCCCTCAGTGCGGCCTGACTACCAAAGAATATCCGCACCTCTTTAATCTCTCCTTGCCACTCCCCCACAAGGCGGCAGCATTCAATAATGCCCACCACCACCTCGGACTGGAAAACAGTGGCCAAACCACCCAAGGCCACTGAACTCCCTCTGTCCACCTCCTGCAAGCAACCATGCTCCCGCTCCTGACAGGCCAAGCACCTCTTGCCTAGAGCCATCTGAATAACAGCGAATAATGCCGTTACCCGCCTCCGTTGGCCTCATAAGGTTATTATCCCCTGCACTGCCAATACTAATCTCGTAATCCCTCTCAAATCCCCATTTCTTGCTCGTCAATTATAACTATGTATAAATCGCAGTAATAGAAAGTCGTGCGAGTGTTTCACACCAGCTTTTTTTTTTTCTTACGCTGTAACAAGGAAGTATTACGATCAATTTCAAATTTATACACCAGAACTATATGTTTTAAGGGTTTTAAACGAATATAAAATTTAGCAGTTATACGCGGGATTCGAACTGAGCACCTCCCACTTACAAATCCATGCTCATAACCACTACACTAACACCCGCCCTAATAACTACAGTTAAGCTTTTCTTTAAAATATCACTTCATAATAAATTTATGGTTCTACCATTTATATAATAATTAAGGTATATTAAATCCACTGCAAGGAATCCAAAGTTCCCTTGGAAAATCGGTTAATTGGAGTCTGAATTTACAGATTAGGTTTCTGAGTTTTTTTGAAATTTTCTCAAAAAGGCTCAAGGATTTTTACTTACTCCCTAGTAAGTAGTCGTGTCAAATTTTCAATATCGGAGTTTTCATCGGAAATATCCGTTTCGAGGTTCCCTGGTTTCTAGCAAATGGTCTGTGTGTGTATATGTATGTGAACAGTATAGCTCAAAAACGAAAAATCGCAGAAAGTTCAAACTTGATATTCTGTTTAGGTATCACCATGGGATCCGACAGTACGTTATCTGTCAAAATTCCTCAACCGGAAGTACTACCACTTTATTGAATGGTATTTTTACTTTTTTGCAATTTTATCGAAAATGGCTTTAACGATTTTCTTTAAACTTGTTATATCAACTACGCATACAAAGATGTACAAATTTTATTTGAAACATTTCTCTGGGAAAATACATTTATGGACACTTTTTTGGAAGGGGGGTGGGGTTAGGTTTTCATCTAAAGTGCTAGTTCAGTTTATTATACAATTCTCATCATCTAAATAATATTAATTAGAATTAAATATTTTGTGGAAATTCTGAGTTTGAAGAAAATCAGATGACCGGAAGTACGTTATTACTGTAAAGTATTTTTCAATGTTCTGGTATTTTTGTAGAACGGCTCCAAATATTTTCTTTAAACTAGTAATGTGAACTACACATATAAAGAGCTACAACTTTTATTTGAAACACTTCTCCGGATAAACTCAATTAAGCACGCTTGGGGGGGGGGGAGTATGTTTGTCTCTAAAGTACTATCTTAATCGTTAATTCATTCTACCATATAGACAAAAATTAATTAGAAATAAATAGATTGCCAAAAATTCTGAGTTTCATGAAAATTAGTAAACCGGAAGTGTCTACTGAACATTTTTTTTTTTTTTTTTTTTTTCAGTTTTTGTGATTTTCTTCATTAAAAACAAAAGACGAATTTCTCATTAAATTTGGTAAACTAACTATAATGTTTGTCAGTTACAATTTTGAAAACTGAAGTAAGAGAAAGTTGTGTGAGAATCTCTACATTAATATGGACAGGAAACATAGACGTTATAGATAATTGGAATTTCCGTTTGAGTTTTGATGTTTATTTAGATAAAAGTAAATGGTAAAGTTATTTAAGCAAAACTGATAACGATATTCTGAATTAGTTTTAATGTTCCATTTTCTTAGAATTCTAGGAAATAATTTTATTATTATCACTGTCAAGAATTTCGTCAGCATATTTATGATAATAGCGTGTTTGTTTATAACTTATCTTGTATTCAGCGATTTTGTTTTTGTAATATTATTAAAAATAATTTTTTTTTATGTTTATTTACTTTAACGTTATCTTTTGTATATAGAAGGCCGTAGATACTTTCGTAAAATGGAAACGATTGGTTACGAACAATAACAGAAAAAAAAAAGGCTGTTGTGAAATATCACACAACTTTCTCTTTCTGAAGTTATTACAGGTCCAACTGATTCATTTTCTTTAAACTTTTTAATATTAACTTTACATATAAAGAGCTACAACTTTTATTTAAACATTTCTTCGGGAAAATGGATTTAAAGGTACTTTTGGTGGAGGGAGTGGAGTTATGGTTTTCCTTTAATGTGCTATACAATTCTATCAACTAAATAATATTAATTAAAATTATATAAGTTGCTAAAATGGTGAAATATTTATGTTTGCGATAATATACGGCTTAATATACACTACATCGACGATGAAGAAAAATGTTAAAACATAAGTCACTTTAACAATAATCCTAAAATGTTAGATATCTAGTAAACAAGAATCAAAACAAATGATTGATATATTAACAGAATCAGACCGCTCTACAGTGGGTGTGAGTTTTAATTGCAGGTGCAAAAGAAATAATTAAATTTTGAAGATTTCACTGATACTTCATATAGTAATCATTTACAACAACAAAAATCTTGTGTGAAACACTCACACAACTTTCTCTTGCTCCCAGTTCTCAAAATTATAATTGACAAATTTTATAGTTATATGAAATTCGTCGAAAACTGAAAAAAAAAAAAATCAATAAAAGCGCACTTCCGGTTTACTAATTTTCTTAAAACTCGGAATTTTAGCCATCTATTTATTTTATAATTAAGTTTGTTTGGATGATAGAATTGTATAATCAACTATGATAGCACATTAGAGAAAAACATAACCCCACCCGTCCTCCAAAAGTGCCCTTAAATGAATTTTCCCAGAGAAATGTTTCAAATAAAAGTTGTATATCTTTGTATGTATAGTTGATATACAAAGTTTAATGAAAATCATTGGAGCCATTTATAATCATTTAGTAAAGTGGTAAAATAAATACACTTCCGGTCATCCGATTTTTTTTCAAACTCGAAATTCCAAACAACATATTTAATTCTAATTAACAATATTTAGATGACAGAATTGTCTAATAAAGTGAAATAGCACTTTAGAGGATACCATAACACCATCCCTCCCCCAAAAGTGCCCTTAAATGAATTTTTCCGGAGAAATGTTTCAAATAAAAGTTGTAGCCTTTCTATTGGGAGTTGAATATACCAATTTTGAGAAAATCGTCGGAGCCATTTTAGAAAAAATCGCAAAAACGTAAAAAAAACAAGTAGTAAAGTGGGTACTACTTCCGGTTAAGGAATTTTTTGACAGATAACGTACTGTTAGATCCCATGGTGATATCTAACGGAATATAAGTTCCATTTTCTACGTTTTCTCGTTTTTGAGCTATGCTGTTCACATACACACACACACACACACACACACACACACCATTTGCTAAAAACCACTTTTTTGGACTCAGGGGGCCTCAAAACGGATATTTCCGGTGAAAACTCGATATCGAAAATTTGACACGATTACAATCCTTCCTCTCTACTAGGGAGTAAGAGAAAATAAAAAGGTTTCACTAAGCCCAATAATACTAGAATCAAACTCAAGCTCCCACACATCAACCTTACTATTAAACCCGGAAATATTTCAAAATAATAAGTTTAACATTTGAGTTATTTAAACCTTTCTATAAGATATACATTTTTACAGGAGTCGGCACAATAATTTTCTATTCCACAAATACCTTAAGATTCATTGGGTTTCTACTAGAAGATAACTGGTATTAAGAGGATCTTCCTCAGGTCTTCCTGTTCTTAGAACCTTCTCTATTTAGCCATTTCAAAAGTGATTCATTAATAGTTTTCACTTTCACTTTTCTACAAGCTCGGAGAGTCCTAATTTTCACCTTACCATCGCGGTCTCCTTTAGTTCCGAGATCTCTTCCTTTATCTAATTCCAGTTCTGAAGCGATAGTTCCAGATGACAAAAGCATACAAATATTTATTTCATCATTCATCCAATGTATATGATACATTATTAATTATCAGTTTATTATCATCCCTGAATGATGAATGGATATCATCGATGAATGATGAAAATCTGGAATTATTTTCTACTTCTATAAATAGATCGAAAAATTAATTTTATCAGCTAGCGTTCATCATATGGGGGAGATTTTAATAGCTGGTTGGTTGATTTTAACCAATGCCTGTCCCATTTTGGTACAAGATTTCAAAATTACTTCTAAATGGTCACGCTCTTGGAATGATATAGTTGGCAGTTATACTTACATAACTAACAGTGGTTTTATAGCACAGCAATATCTTGTCTGGTGTAACATTTATCATTTAGATATTATTGAAGATTTAAATATCACCATTTTGATTACTTTTTCGGAACTTTTCCCAGTGGAACTTTCTATTTATAGCCCTGCTAATAGAATACCAGTTCCAAATACTAAACTCAGTTCAGATAAATATCCAAAAATAAAATTTAATAAATCTCTTGCATCTGAGTTTAGTATAGAGCTGATGTACTCTAGTAAGATTTCTGCCAATTACGAAACTGATTCTTTGGAATATCTTTATCAAAATTTCGTGGAAGCTGTATCCCAGATCTCATCTTCATTAGGCATAGTTAATTTCCTAATAGGTGGAGAACGCTGGGTAATTTTTGTATATAATAGATGTAAACAAAACAAAGTTATTTTTTTCTTGTTCAATTTTCCCACCCTTTTTTTTTTTATAAAAGAAAATTTTTCGTGACTTCTGTGTTTTTCTACTTCTCTAATTATCAAATTAATATTTCTATAATGCAAAATAATCACAGTAATTTGTTAATTTCCCAGTAGGCGCAGAACTCTAGCGGCAATTTTTATAAACATACATGTAAACAAATAGCTCCTACAGCTTTTTCATTTCCTAATTGAAATCCTAATATCTTGACATGGTTCAAACGCATTAATAAAATTAATAAAACTAAACAAAAAAAGTCAAGCCATACACTTTTTTTTGTTCAGTTTTCCTTTTTTTAAAAAAATAATTTATTTTTTATTAAACGAAAAATAACAACGCTTAAAACACAATGTACATAATTATGTCAATGTCAGAAAACCTGGGAAATTCATTAATTAAAAAAAAAAAAAAATTGTATTTCGTCATTTTAAATCCTCTGCATCAATAAAAATTAATACACTAATTTTTTTTTTTACATCACCATAAAAAATCTTGGAGCCGTTTTAGTGAAAATAGACGAAAACAAAAAAAAACATAACTATTTGTGCACATGTATGTTTACAAAAATTTCCAGCGCAGTTCTCTACATAGTGGGAAATTGAAAAATTACTGTTATTTTATTAATTCAATAGCGCAAAAACTATGTGAAAATATTAGGATTTATTTTAATAAATAAAGAAAAGCCATAGGAGCTATTTGTTTAGATGTATGTTTTAAAAAATAGAGAACTCTTGTGGCAATTTTTGAAAACATTACAAAGCTCCTATGCCTTTTTTAACTCCTAATATTTTGGCACAGTTTAGACGCTATTTTACACAGTAAATTTTTAATTTCCCAATAGCTGGAGAATTTTTGTAAACAATAAATGTAAAAAAAAACAGCTCCTATGGCTTTCCTATTTCCTAATAAAAATCCTAATATTTTTATATTTTAAGCGTTACGAATTGACGGACGGGTTTTTCCTTCGAATTTCCCAATAGCTGGAGAATTTTTGTAAACAATAAATGTAAAAAAAAAGCTCCTATGGCTTTCCTATTTCCTAATAAAAATCCTAATATTTTTATATTTTAAGCGTTACGAATTGACGGACGAGTTTTTCCTTCGAGTTTTTTAAACATACATGTAAACAAATAGCTCCTATGACCAAACTGTAAGTCCGTAAACAGAGCCGAGATAAAAAAAAAAGTATATTAAAAATAGAACCGAAATTTTAGAACATAAAAATAAATAAACAAATAATCAGAAGTGGAGATAACCA